>JADDOH010004710.1:0-228607 GCA_016648135.1 Agrypnia vestita
TTTTTTAAAAAAAAAACTTATTTTGCATTAATTACGTGGGTCTGGGCCCATAACCTGTTAAATATAGTATTAAATAAAAGAATACTTTCAATGTTTTACGTGGCTTTTAATTAGAGATTAACTACACATTAATTGACAAGAGGAAATGACAACTATATAGAAGAATCTCACACGTAGTGTTGTGCCCATCAATATAGAAGGGAGAAATTTATAATTATTACAACAGTAATGCATTCATTTATATTTTGATTTTTTTGTTGTTTTTTTCTCTCTATTTTTTGTACATAATTAACGTCAAATTTAAAAAAAATCTTACCGCTATTGAACTTTTTAATAATCCAGTTTTAAGACATAGTATAAGATTCTTTTAGATTTGTTTGAGTCAGTTTGTTTCTTGCCTTTATATGTTCATTTTATTTATTTAACTGAATTTATGAATATTTTTTTGAACCAGAAAAAATAATTATTAGAAAGGGTGCTATGTTTAAAAACATGCTTCTGAGACGGTAAAAAAACAGCCTCAAAGTAATTTAGTAGAGTGTATCACATAATTTTGTTTAACAAAGCTAAAAGTATTTTTACGAACACACCTAAAAACCTCAAAATAATTAAATTAAAAAAAACAAGTACATAATATTAAGAATAATGAAGCTACATTTCTCATAGAAACGGAAAAACGTATTCTAAAAAGGGTTAATTTAATAAACGAAGGCCATTAGATTTAATTTCGTAAAACCAAAATATAATATAAAAAGCGGGAAAATTCTTGCAAAGAACCGCCGGCGTGAGCGCCAACGTTAACGTAAAAGCGTTGGAAATGTTTTGAGTTTAATTAAATAAAGCTTGTGTATAATTGCTCCCACATGTGCATATACTTTAACGAGAACAAGGGTTCACTTTACGGAGTCCATAAAAACCTGCTTCATTTTATTTAATTACACCCTTAAAATAATTAAAAGCTTCGCTGCTATATTAAAAGTAAAACTCGCCGGTCAGGAGAGCTACTCTTTGTGTCGCAATTAATTAATCGAAATATCCTTACAAAAATTAATTCTGTACAATCGTCGCACTTTAAAAAAATATACATACAGTTACGAAGATAAACGACATCAAAGTTTGAATTTTTTTTCCTCAATATTTCCGACTTACTTTCTGTAAAACGTTAAACTATCGTTAAAGTAACTTTTATGGAATATTATAATTTACTTATTTTTAATATGCATATTTAAGTTTTATTTAATGTAATGTTTTTTCTCGTGTGAGCGGAGAAGAACCTTGATTCTCAGAATTCCAATGAAATGGTTTACAGGTGACAATAGTTCGGTTATAGGAGTAATGTTCAGGTCGCGGTGGCCACGTAATGAGAGTCCACAAAATGCCGCCTTTTGCTTTAAAACATTCGATCTCTCTTTCTTCCATGCCGTCTGTCACTCTCATTCATCAGACAGACGTCACTCAGATACGTTACATTTATATCGATTATATTATTATAATAAGACATATTTATCGGTTTACGAAAACCGGTAATGCGAGCGTTATAGGTACATCCACAGAAATCAACTGAGGAAGCCTTAAAACACAAAACGGCATTTGTTTTATAATTCGTTACCGATTAATTTTCAAATTTCGAAACAATGAAGCATAGCTTTAAAATCTCGTTTGTAAATTATGAATACATGGCCGGTTCGAAGGGGATTACTGTCCTAGCACGTCAGTCATGCCGCTCTAAAAGTCGAAGGTTATTTTCCGCCTTCCTGAATAGTAAACCCTACCACCGTAGAGCGGCGAGTTTGTGTGCGCTGCTGTTTGTGAAAATTAGACTAATATTTGAACCCAACTTTGGAAAGCCAACTGCACACGAACGATAAACTAAATTGGCTTCGATATGTGCATTTAATGCATAAATGTATACATTTATATCTTTGCTTACATTTCACGAATATGTCGACATACGCTTTTAAAATCAGTTCAAAAATCTGATCGTCACATTACTTACAACATTTGTATCTCAGAAAGTACGCGACGTAGGTTGAAGATAATTTCGACAATGTATTGAGGGCTGATGCGAGATTTCTTAAGATCGTGCCTCCCTCCCTCAAAGCCCCGAGCGAAATAGTTACGTAATTGGTACGACTTGGCGTGCTCAGTCAACTTGGTGGCAAACAGAGCACCATGACAGTTGAATCGTAAATCCGTTCGTAATAACAAACATAAATAAGAACTATTTGGCAAACTGCAAGCAAAAACAGATTAAAGTGGATGTATTTCGTCGAGACGAATTCAACAATACTCCACTCACATGATTAAAGAGCGCACGGGAGAGAAAAAACGCTCCGCTAGTGCTACAACGCCTTGTGTTACCGCGGATATGCCGTCCACGTATTCACTCTAACCCTCTGGTGCCCGAATGCATAAATCTTTGTATCTTATATATCTATACTACCATGTAACTGAATTGATCATACTAATAAAGATTTTATTTCTGCGAGAGTGGGACGGTGATTGGGCTTAGCTTGCATCTCCCTGCTGGGACGCCCTATACACGGTCCAGCATGGAGATAGCTTTTAGAGTAAAAAACTGTCAACCAGGCGACGCATGAGAAGGACCGATATGTCAGCGTAAGCTCATAAAACGGTCCTGGGAAAGTGGTGGGTACCCAATCACTGGTGCCCGAATGGTCCACTATTTAATATTATATCAATGAAAGCTTAATCATAAATACTGTACCAACGTGATTGTATCAAAATCACTCGAATTGTAAAAATCGTATAGATAAATAATCTTGTATTAAACGCGAGGACGATTTCACCGCAAAACGAAAAGTAATAGTGGTTCAGTATCTTTCGTATCTAAAAGGAAAGTCAAAACCGTTAATCATTAAAATGTTAAATGTTAAATCATGTTAAAAATAGGAATTATAAGACCAATCTATAAAGGGGGGAAGCATGATGAATATACTAATTACAGGCCCATATGTATACTGCCTGCTATTGAAAAAATCTTAGAAAAATTTTTGCATACTAAAATCTATAATTACCTAATAAAGTTTAACATATTAGATCCGAATCAGTATGGATTTCAAAAACACAAAAGTACAGAAATTCTCATGGAAAAATTTTCAAATCATGTAAATTCAGAATTAAATGACAAAAATCATGTCATTATACTATTCATAGATAATTCTAAAGCATTCGATACAATAAATCGGGAAACACTCATAACAATCTTGAGAAGCATTGGCATAGGTGGAAATTTAATTGAAGTCCTAGTGGATTACTTAACAAATAGAGAAATTTTAGTAAAAATTAAAGACACATTTAGTAATCCAAAATTTACGAATACTGTGGTGCCCCAGGGATCTATTCTTGGTCCACTACTGTATATTATTTATGTATCTACTATGTCTAAAATCTTTAAGTATGCTAAGCATTTTGTGTATGCTGATGATACTGCTCTTGTTATCTCCCACAAGGATGTAAGATGGGTGGAAAATTGTATGCAAGAAGATTATAATGATTTACTTAAATGGTCTCATGATATGGGTTTAATTTTTAATGCAAAAAAAACTAAAGTCATGCATGTAAGGTCACCTCATATAACTGTGACTAATCAAATAAATATTATTTCCCATAATTTTGATTGCTTGCATTCCGGAATTAATGCATCGTGTAATTGTGAAAAAATTGAATTAGTTAATGAATACGTATATCTTGGTATTACCATAGATACATTTTTCAAATGGGATATTCAGGTAAATAAGGTATGTAAGAGGTTGAGAACTGTATTGGGATGTATGCACAAGATTAAATACTATGTTCCGATACAGACTATGAAAACTATATATCAATCTTTAGCGGAATCGGTAATAAGGTATGGAATAACTAGCTGGGGTCTAACTTGCAAAACTAATATTAGAAAAATTCAAAATATTCAAAATTCGGCTATAAAATTAATAAATAAAGAAAGTGCTACTAAAGATATACAGGAACTCTTCAAGAAACAAGGCTCTATGCCAATTAATGCTATCTTGTGGTACAAACTAATTACACGCTGTCATGAAGACAGGACATATAAGCATAGATTGATTCATAAACATAGTACCAGACTTACGGTTAAAGAAGGACTACGAATACCGAAGGTCATAAATAAATATGGACAAAGAACATTAAAATATTAAAATATGTCATACCAAAAATATTAAATAAAATCCCATGTCGTGTCAAAATGGATATTAATAAAAAAGGGCAAAATACAGAATTAATGAATATGTTATTAAATAAAAGAGACTTATTTTGATTTTCGTAATAATTTGTATTTTTTCTTGTATTGTTGTATCGTGTTGTTGATTTGTATTTGAGTTTATAAGATCTATTGTAATTAATTAATATGAATGTATTTCTGGTAAATACAATTAATTTATATATATGTATTGATGCACCTACAGACAAATATCAATGTGATGTTTTGTGGGTCTGAGATGTAAAAAAAATAAATTAATAAATAAAAAATAAAAATTAAAAAAAATTCGCGAAAATCTTAGATGGCATGCTTTGGGAGAAGAGGAGAATACAATTACTTTTAGTGCTCCAATCAACGATAGAGATCTCAGAAAGAGAAAATATTCTGCTTTTGAAGACTTAAAGTTAAAACGGTTCTCTCATCTGCTATCTAATAAAATTAATTATTTAAAACTAGCTGCAACACGTAAAAAATGACGGAACATCGGTTGGCGTCTTTGCTAAGCCTTAATATTTATAGCATCTTTTTGGCAATCCACGGAGAGGCGGCCGTAGCAACATGCGTTAAATGGCCGGTTCGGGTTTGGTGTCCCGGGGTTCAAGCCACATCTCCGGCCGTTTTATTTAATTTTTTTAGCCGTGAATTCGAGCGAAATTACGGACGTTACACGAGATTACGGGGACAGAAAGACGAACGGTTGGAAGAACAACGAAATTATTATGTCTGATCATTGAAATTTTCGCCAATATTTGAGCAACAAAAAAAAACGCAGTCTCCCGCAAATGTTCTGCACTTATCGGCACTTTTTAGCTGCTCAAATAGAAAAAGTTTGTAAAAACTAGAAATAGGAAAACTTGAAATCCCATCTGTGGCCGTGCAAACAATCGTTTATTTTTACATCTGTAAACTGATATACTTTCATGGAGAGAGGCAACATTGTACAGCGAATAATGTAGATGGGTACATCCAAAACTCTATATGTATTCTCTGGGATAACATTTTCCGGACATTTTCTCCGAGCTATGAAATCTTCTCTTGAGATTTTCAATAGTGGACCTTTCGTATAAATGGTGTTCTCTGATTAAAAAAGAGTACAACGTGTGCTCATATGTACGCGCGGTAGAAGTTATTTTTCCTTGACGCGATTGTAATAATTCACATTTAGATATATATTAATACAGTAATACGATGTCTAGGGAGTTGATAAATATCACTGATAACACTTAAATGAAGTTTATTATTATTATAATATTTGTTTTTGAAGTGGTACAAATGTCATTATTAAAATGTCACTAGCTAAAATTAGAGATAAATGCCTTCGAATCGATGTCTCACGACGATTCGAAGACATTTATCGTCGCAGCATCGCAGACATATGATGCGACGAATCAAAAAACGTGTGCATTTTCAAAAAAAGTCCAAGTGCCCGGTTGTAAAACGGTTCCGTATTCAAAAGATTCGAAACTCTACAACTTTGACGGCCGCATTGAATGGCGGATGAATGAATATGTTTTTTGTTTTGAAAACGAATATCTGACAATTACGTCAATTTTGCAAAAATATAGCCAATAACATGAAATCATAATACACACCCAAAATCGTAATTCAATAAACAGTTCTAATTTTTAATTCAATAACCCATCATTCGTCAGCTTTTGAATGGAGAATATTTATGATTGGTACTCGATTCAAGATGGTCGACAATACGTTATTTATATTACTGGAACACTAATTTCAAGTGCATAAATTTTTGACAGTTTAATGGATGCGGGCGCATATCGTGGTCTTGCATTCCCGTTGCATTCCACGTTGCGCGTGCGCAACTTCCGTTACAATAAAAAATTTACTCTTAATACCCCAAAAGAAGTAAAACTTCATTGATTTCGAATAATATTAAAGCTCCTCACACGAAAGATGCCAATAAAACATGAGTTAGACAATTTTCTATCTTCAAGTACTACGCGGTTTTCCGCTTTACACTTATCAATTGACACTAACAATAAAAATTAAATTCTTTGCTTTCTACTTGAAAATGTATCGTCATTGAAAATGACATACCCACCGAATTCGTATATTTCATAGAAAAATTACACTTCATTTCAATGCTTTGTATCTGAGAAGTGCTGCCACACACTTGGGGAGCCCCTTCTCCCACATACAGAGAAATCATAAAAGAGGTGGCTTGGTCATGTGCTAAGAATACCAAAGCAACGACTACCAAGAAGTATCCTCTTGGCAACCCCGGAAGAAAGGCGATCGGTGTGTCGCCGCAGATCAAGCTGAGAGAAGCGACAAAAAAAAGTATACGAAAACAGAATAGGTCTTAAATGCTTAATATATACATCTTGTTAAGTCTTTGAGCCCCGACCCTGTACTAGGTTAAGGGGATGAAGATGATAGATTATTTAATGTACCCATCATCATAATTTACAGCCATTTTCTATTCTTTGCTGGATGAAGGTATCTCAATTTTCTCTATCCATTGTTATTCGCTGCCGCGCATCTCTGCAGAATTTTATGATTTCGTATTCAAAATTGTGCTTCAACCGAAAAGAGTTTTTTTAGCAAAATTACGATAAATTTCAAGTTTTTCCTAAATTCCAAGCCCAATCAGCAAAACTCATGATGGCTGCAATGGTCTAGTGGCTTCAGTTCTTGAATCGAGGCAATCTTATAAGGGTGTAAACACGAATTTTTCCGCAAAATACCTACAAATAATTGTAGTTGAAAGCCCAATTGTCGCGAACGACGAGGAATCATAATCAGCAGCAAAATTCTTATCACTTCGATATCTTATTGGTGATTAGTATCGTGAAGAGAAAAATCCTTTTTAAACTTTGAAACGATTCGCCGAATAGCAAGAACATTCGGTCGATTAAAGTCCATAAGTTTGACGAAGTTCGCGTTATTCACAAACGAACGCTTATTTTCATAAAATTATAGGATAGTTTCTAAAAGTTGAACAAACATGAACTTTATTTACCATGGTGGATTGTCAGAATACCTATACAAAAAAAATAAATTAAAAATCTGAAAAAAAATGGTTGTTATGACATTTTAAAATAATATTATTCCTATTGAACAAATCATTACGTTAGACATTACACAGTAAAATAAACTTGTTGATCTTGTACCAATTTCTTAAAATTTTGTGCATTTTTAATTTGAAATTTTCAACGTTATTTTATTTACAGAACATCCTGTGTGAGAGGTATTTGTATTGCACAATGTAGGTTTTGAAGCCAATATTCCAGTCCGTATACTTTGTAGCGTTTCATCTGAAAATCAATCCTAAGGTTTCCTATCGACTCTATACAAAACGTATAGGAAATTCGTACGAGACATTGCTTTTACTTACAGATGAATAAAAAACCAGATTTCTTTCCGCATCGTACAGTATGTAGGAGATCTCACGACATTCTGAAAATATGAGCCACCGGAGAAACGAGACTACTCGATAAGGTCTAAATGAACGGCACTCGGATGCGAGCTCGCGGCACTTAAATCTTAAAAGTACCGAGCGGAGATAAATAGTTGACGACGGCTTTTGTGAAATTAAACTTGTCGAAGTGCTCTTTTTATGTGACCTGACGGCCGTATTGAAAAGATAACAAGATTATTATTTGGTGATTGCTCAGAAATAGAGAAACTTTAGAGAAAAAAATGGAGAAAATATTTCCATCATTGTCACGAAAATATTGGCTAATAATTCGGAAGAATCTCATTACACATATAAATGATGTTCCTTTAAAAAAATTCCAATCAAAAATAGATATCTCATTAGTGACATCTGCGGTTAATTAAGACAACATACATATGAAAAGGGTTGTAAAACTTAAATATATATATATATAACTTGCAAAATTTTTAGAGATATAGTATTCTATCATGGGTGGAAATGGTGGACGTTACATTGTGTAAAGTAATCACTTAAGCCAGCCGTACGATAGCCCTATGAACACCCAAAAACTTCCATACTACTTTCTCATAAAAAATATAATTTCGTCTCTACTTATTATTATTAATAATATATCTTGATTAATTATGTCCCTGGGACAAAATCCAGTACTATGTTCTGATAAATTTGGACAAACTCAAAATATTCTGAATACTACTCAATGGTGATGTATAAATTCGAAATATTGATGCAACATGCAAATGGACACAGGCACGAATACGAGATCTTTAATGAAATGCCAGAGGAAATAATAAAATAATATCTAAATTTAAAATAGAGCTTAGAAAATATGTCTATAATAATACTTATATGTAATGATAATAATAATCATTATTACTTTGATAAATAAGCATAACTCTATTCAAGAAAAAATCAAAACCAATATTATTATCAGTACAAAAATAATTTTAAAAATTAGAAGTTTTTTGTATCCATATTTAATTGAATTAGATTTACTGCGAACGTTTTGCAATGGTGGTTTATAATAGATATAGTTAACTCGGTAATAACTCGGTTTATAATACAAAGCGAAACAGTTTCCAGACAATACCGAAACAGAATACAGAAACATTTATAATCCGAACTCCCCCGTTAAAACCAGACACCGTAAACGTAACAAATGGTGTAAGGACAAGGAGGTCACAGGGCGAAGCATCCCCCGCCCCGCTGGACACGATCACTCACGCCAGTCAGCCCCTAATGAACCGTCATTTTAATGTTTGTTTGACGTGTCCACCCCGAGGCCCCCACTTAGGATCGTTACTAGCTTTACTAACCACAATTAGCCTGAACAGTGGAACGGCCTACAGGTGTCTTTAATGCTCAAAAATACACCACATATTAGCTTAACCTTTACCATACGTGACACAAAATCCAAAAATTTATAGTGTTGAACGAATGAATGAGGAGAAAATAATAATTAAGTTATATGACGCGAGTGTTGATTGTATCAGAAATAGAGGACGGCCGCGAATTACTTGGCAAGACCATGTAAACCAGATATTGGAAGATGGACCAGTTGTCGAGCTCGCACGGGAGTTGCATCACCAAAAAAAGTATAGCGCTCTATCCTCTCTGCCTAATACCACGGTGAAGTGCTGTAATGGTAAATTAGTTAGATAAAAATATCTTGTTGTTGAATCGTGTAAACGTAAGAAATTTGAGTATTTTTAAGAATTTTAGTGAAGAAGAAATTCCCGAACCCACACTAAAATTTACAGAGATAAACTAAACCCCTAGGAACTGGAACACAGCGGAAGTATGTATCCCCTCATATATATTAAAGACACATTTATAATGCAGTTAAAGTATTTCTTATTGCATAATTACATAAATCCACAATTATTAAATAAAACTTTTTTTTACAATAGACATCGTATTTTTAAATTTCGCTCCAAACCGAGCATCTTCAAGTAAAAACGCATTTTTGTAGTAAAGCGCTGCTTATTTACTAGTACATTATACTTTTTAAGAGTATTTAGTTTGACCTTTCCATAATTGTTAAAATATGCAACCCCGAAGTATTTTTTTGAAAAAAGTCAAACGTAGTAGAACCGGCAATGGAACTGGAATTTCTGTTAGTTTATGTCTGTATGTTTTGGTGGTCTATGTCTCACTAGCGTAAATGTCTTTAAAATGGCCAATGTCGTACATTGCCTATATAATTAAGCGTTTAAAATGGACGAAAAAGTTATAGAATTATAAATCATATGTTTTTTTATTCCAAATTTTGAAGTTAATTTATGACCTGTCTTATTTTTCATCGCTGCTAATATCCAGCACGTAAATTTTACATCGGACTCAATTGAAAAAAAAAAATTTTTAGTAGGATTTACTCTACATAATTGGTTTTCCACTAATATTTTCCAACTGCAAATATATTTTTTAGGATTAGCTAAAAAATGAATTATATATTGCGCCTTTTTTCTCAAATATCCCAGATTTAATTGGTTCGGTAGACATGTGCATGTTACATGGCTAGGGAGGGGTTAATAGATTGGATGTAGACGCAAGGACCAGCTCCGAAATTTGGATTGAAATTAATTTTAGTCGGTTAGGAAATTATTCTGCGTCATATAAATTTAACCTGTGTCTTACTAGAAGACGGCTATATTTAGAATCTTTAACAAAAGATGAGAAATTACGAATGAGGAATAGGCAAGAATTACGCAAGCATCGTTCTAGGTTCTCTGCGCATTTCGCAAATGCTACGACCGCAAGTAATTAAGCCATAATACAAATTTCTCAATTCTTTATGGAGCTGTGTATGCAAAGTTAACTTGAAAGCGGAAAGCGAAGGGATTTTAACTCTAGATCGTCAGGTCTAAAGGCAAGCGTCCTACTAGCTCGGTTATTGGAACGTTTGTTAGATTTTTCAGTTCTGAATACCAAGAATGCAGACACAAATACGGTTAATTTATTGCGGTGAAAAATATAACGGATGTGAAAGTTAATGTTGTGTAAAAACAATGTATAGTTAATTAACATTATACATTATTAGCTATGTATTTGAAAATAATTATTAATAAAGAAAAACTTCATGTAAATTACGTTGAAAAATTTTAACACCGACCCGTTTCGGCACCACTGTATCTTCAGCATTTTTTGTTGACTATTTAAAAGTAAAATAAATATAAAATTTTTAAATAGTCAACAAAAAATTATCTTCTCTCCACTTCTCAATATCTATAAAAAACTCAAAATCAAGGACATAAATTAAAATAACTTTTATAAATAACAACTAAATAGAATCACTTACAGAAAACGGGGAATTTTGATAATAAAGCATAACATAGAATTTTGTAAACCGACACACCTTTAATGATAAGTGCCCTGGAAAAAACAAACATTAATATAGGGCTTCACCACAAATATCTAATTACTCTAAAGGGGAAGGGGAAACTTAAAATTTTATAAATAAGTCGTTTATACGTGGTATATCCGCTGTTTGATAATGGCCTTGCAAGCCGAAACAGCTGTCACACTAAAAATAGTTAACCCGCAGAACTTAAAAATAATATTAAAATATTAAATTTCATTAATAATAATTATTAAAATTGAATTTATTTTAAATTTCGCTATAAATAAATATAGAGTTCTACAAATTAAACACAAAAACCATAAATAAAATTATAATAAATTTCAAGCGTTTCATATGTCCCTCGTCGCCGTGAACCCGTGACAATATTAAAAAAAAATCAATTTCCAGGTGGTGGGGCTTCATTTTCACGTCGGGAGTAGATTGACAGGGAAACATCGAAATATTTTATATAATTGTTTATTCGTTAAATGATTTTTATTATATTTGAAAGATTTTTTATTTGTAACATTTCTATCCTAGGGCCTCTATTATTTAGATGTAAAATTTCGATTACATTTTCTTTTTTTATTTATTTCGCCCATTTCTAAAAGATGGTTTAAAAAATTTGAATAATTACTTTTAAACTTTTTTTTTCAAATAGTTTTAAAAATACTTTAAAACTATTTGAAAAATTGCTGGTTCTAGAATCAACATTTTTAATAACTCTCGACCTCTCCACAACTGTTAGCTGCCGGGTGGAGATAATCGTAGTAGGCCCATACACATTGGAGGTACGAATTGATTTTTCTCTAGTACTTAGAATCTCCCATAACTGTGCGCACCGCTGATATCTCCAAAACAATGCGGCAAGAATTTCTGTTGGCATTCAATCAAGTTATTCACTGGAAGTACACAATGCGATGTTTTAAAGTGGGAACGTTTTAAGTTCCAGCGGCAATTGTTAGGTAAAATCGAATCGAGGGCCGAACACGAAAATCCCCTTAGCGTTTGCGACTTCACAGGCTAACGGGAAAGCTTTCATTTTGATTCAATCATAGTCATTCATTTTAAGAGGCGCCTAGACTTGTCTCAAATTATACACCCCTCAAGGGAAATGAAAAATATTTAAGGAAATGAAAGTGTTAATCTTCTACGCTATCATGCGCGATATTGTCTATCTATATATCTATCGTTTGGGTACCATCCGGAATGTTTTCATGCCGCGGAACTGCGTTACGTATTTCAATAATATTTATTTATACATTTTTTTGCATACACAATATTGTAATGAGATACTAAAAGAAAAACGCACTGTCTGAACCCCTATGTAGCTTGTCACGACACTATCGAAGAATCGAACCGACCTATAACAATCTAGAGTAATCTTCAACCTTCGGGAAATGTTTATAAACATCTAGGAACGCTTGGTTCGACCAAGAAGCAAACAGTACCTTCTAGAAAGTACAAAAATATCAGCATTTTCGGGTATAAATACGGCGCCAGCCGCGGCGCAATAATTGTCGTTTTGATAGTTCGTTCGGTGCGAAATCGGCCGCGAAGTACGCGCAAGACAACCTGTCGTGAAGGAGTCGAAGCGACAAATAAAGCGAATAATCGAGCGAAGTACGAAACTAGAAAGAAATAAACGAAAAATACTCCGAACGAGAACTGGATTGAATGTTCTAGGTAATGTTAAATACGTCTTACCCAGCGATAATAAAGTGTATATTTACGAGTGATATTATATGATAAAAGAAAAATTGAAAATTTCCGAAATAAGGTGTTACGGCAATAAAACTAGCTCCACGATGAGACGAGTGGGAGGTGGATGGGGACAAGGAAGAGTTAGACTAGGTTTTGGAAAAGGAAAAATTGCTTTAGTCTGCTTTTGAAGAGAGTTATGATCTGTGATGGTGTGATATCTGAATATAGTTGATTCCACAGCTGGTTAACTATTTAAGATTATTTCAGACTTACATTATGTTATCAGCCAGAAAAAATATAACATAACCAAAAACGTGAGCAAACTCCGTGAATATTATATACGAGTATATACAATTATAATTCGGGAGCGAAGTCACTGTCAACATCAATTATTGCTTCCCATTTATCTAAGTTAGGATCACCAGCTTTCACGCGAACAAACCACCATCGGTGTGTACTTTCGCTAATCTTTCCTTCGCCAAACATATCGAAATGAGATTGGGAAACGACACAGCGGCTTTCTGACCTTTTTCGAAGTGGTACTGCATAATGTGGCATATATATACGATTTTCGATGCGCATTTTAATTTCTCAACGGTATTAAACATTATCTGTATATTGCGACAAATATTAATTAAACGTCAATCAATTATTTCCATTTAGTCCATGCAAACTGTATACATAGTCCATACAAATTAAGTATTCGAACTTAAAGAAAATAAAAAAATAGTTTTGTAACATAGTCCACTATTGAGATTAACGAATCACACTCTTTGGTTGATTATCCGCATTTTATTTTCGCAACATTAATATTTTTTTTGATTTTGGCAAAAAAAAATTCAGCCGTGTGCTGTAACAGCACATCAGCCCTCATGATGACCCTGCCTGCAATGGGGATTCTAAACGGCCGTGAAAACCAAACAACATTTTTATATCTAAACCCACTTTCATCATTATTTTTGTGCATACTTCTCAAGTCAAAGTATTACATTGGTTAATATACTATTTTTGGATACATCCCCCCGCTCTCCCTACCCCCTAAAGAATCGGTCTATTAATACCAAAGACAGAATTAATAAATAAGACAGCTCTCTCAATGTATTTGATTAATCCAAACTATAATTGTTTCAGATGGGTCGATATGTTATTATAATGCTCTGGATGTAATAACGTAATTTTAAAGCGAGTTTGAATTTCTGTAAAAGACAAATCTTGTATTGTTTAATTAAATTTATTATCAAAATAATTTCATGAAAGATGGACCGTTTATGTGAATATCTCCTTAATAATGTTGATGATCAATTATCGTTAGCTATTTACTTTGTAGAAAATTATATAATAATCTGTATTAATATTTTATCAATTAATTTGAGGTTCTCGTAACCCAGTGGACATTTGGAGTTGGCTTTTCATACCAAGAAAACGGCTTTTCATACCAAGAATCTAATGAGGTCGTAAAATGAGATTATTTAAGCCTGTATGTTTTTGTGATGTGTTTCACTATAGTATTTGACAGTAGAATGTAGTAGGCATGAACTTAGGTCATGTTGTTACCAACTAATTATAAAATATATATAAAACTAGTTATAACCTGTGAAAAATGACGTACTTTTATTACATACTAGATGTAACCCGTCAAAAATGACGGAATACTGGTTCGCGTCTTTGCTAAGCTCTAGTATATATTTATAGTATTTTTTGAGCGCTCCACGGAGAGGCGACCGTAGCAACATACGTTGAACGGCCGGTTCGGGTTTGGTGGGCCGGGGTTCAAGCCCCATCTCCGGCCGTTTAATTTCGTTTTTTTAGCTGTGAATTCGAACGAAATTACGGACGTTACACGAAGTTACGGGGACAGATAGACGGACGGACAGACAACGAAATTATTATATTTGATTTCGGCCGCCAGTTGAGACAGTTAAAACAACGCTATCTAGTAGAGTAGTGTAGCGTTTTGATAACGTTAGTGATGGACTTTATTAACACTAGGTTTACGGGCATTTTTGATATACCTATCTCTACGGCACCCGTCAAATTGACGGATGCACTTCGTTTTTTTTGTACTAAATGTTTTATTTAACTGTTTTCTTTAACTGAAATCCTCAATTGTTACTACCAAATCTACAAATCAACTACCAAATCCGTCAATTTGACCATAGAGATAGGTATAAAGCAACAAGATTTTCAAAAATAAAAGGTTTCCGAATAAAAAAAACAGTAAATATATTTGCACTGATCCATTATAAAAACTCATCAAAAAAAAATCAGAAAAAATTTCTGCCTGTTTAGTAAAATTTACAAAGCAAATCGGAAATCCGTTAATTTGACGGGTACCGTAAACCTAGTGTTAAATAGAGAATTATGCCTTTTTTGCCTCACCTCATTGCCTTATTAGTTTTGATTTTCATTAAACTGGATTATTAAAAAGAATCTATTTCAGATTATTTTATTGAAAAAGCATAAAGGGATATTTTAATTTATAAAACACTTCTCGTGTACCCGCCCTTATGGAGATTTAGTCTAATCGAAATAAAGGTCTACTTTAAAAATAATCAATGTGATTTGTATAAAGTTTAGTAAATTATGTTTTTTAAGGCTACTATTGCTCTCTTAGAAAACGCTAATAGTTAGCAGTTAAACCGTAGGTAATTGGGGCCGAAGCTATTGCGAAACGCACATTTTTCAAACTTCAGATGATCTGTCTTTACTTTAGGAAGACAGAAAGGAAAACAGCCATTAATCAAATGAAAGGCGAGAAACAAAGATGGAATGGCCGATAGTGATTAATTATACACGTTTCCAATAATCCTCGGACCAACTATCCACGAAATTGGATTATTCGGACGTCAAAATATATCGCGCCAAACTGAATGCTTCAATACATCAAGCGGCCATCGCAACGAGACGAGCTGATTTTAATGGCGCGCGAAGTGTGGAGGGCCAAACCCAAACTTGGTAAGAGTTTAGATAAAACGGGACAAAAACTAAGATCAAACTCCAACAACGTCAACGCCAAAAAAAATCTCAGAAAGCTTAAAAATTATAGGTACGCACACGGTAAAAGCTGGGATGAACAACATATAATAATAAAAACACGCGAGTGTAAATGTACATGGACAGGGGCGCGCTGCCGTGTTGAAAACGCAACAAGAAAATAATTTCAGTCTTGCTCGCGCGCATTTATAACTACTAAAATATTTATTGTTATTAAAAGGTTGCTTTACCGCGCGACCTATAATAATCGTATTTCGAAGTGCTGTATACGAATCTAGAATCCCTTTTTCATGAAATCCAGAAAATAATAAATTTTTATCCTATATGCAGAAATTTAAAAAAAGGTTTAATAACAGAGAGGTCGTGGTGCTATGATTCGGCTGCGGAAAGCTTAGAGGTCGAGTATCTAACATAATATTGGTTAGCGCGCTCAGAGTAATCGCATTATTTGCATCCTTTGCTATAAGGAATAAGACTTATTAATAGCCTGAGTGCTCAGAAAAACAGTAGAAATATTGATGTAATGTAATGTACCATAAAGCTAAAAATACCAATTAAAGGTTATTGTCACTTCAAAATGATATTGATTGAGAAAAATTATTAATTTAAAGAATGACAATAGCGAATCGTACTGGTTCCGAGACAGATACATCTGTGTTATTTTATCATATGTTTCCATACGGTGTTTGTTGTTGTTTGTTTCACTTACTATCATTTTTAACCTTGAATAAACATTTAGACAAATACATTAATCTCCTTACGTGAATAATAATGTAATAATGTTAACACAGCAATTCAAGATGTTCAGTAAACATAACATCTTATATTGCTACAACAGCTAGCTTTAATAGGACAACATCCAGACAGCAGTCATTTTTAAGAGCGAGTCGAAATTTGTTTAAATTTATTAATATTTTCCTTTCCAGGGCTTGAAATTGAAGCTTTTGATACAGAAACGAGGGCGCAGGCGGGGTAGGTACTTGCGGAATATATTTCCCCTACCCGCAGCGATTGCAGCCTTGCAGTAGCTTTGTGGCTTAGATATATACGGTCCGCAAATCCTTTGTGTCAAGTCTAGTGGCGAGGTTTACCTTTGCAATTTGGCGGCGGATTTCGTGCAATTTTGATATGGATATAAAGAAAAATCGATCAGCAACACTATCGACAACACACAGCGATAACACCGATGATCAAACCGAATTGTAGCAATTATCTTTGAGAAATTTAATCACGTTGATAAAAATATATTTCATTTACATATTTTTTTAAAGAATCAAAAAGACGTTCTGGGTTCGTATAACGGTGGTAACCAAATTTTTTTTCGATAAAAAGATTTTTTATGTATATCATTCTAATTGATTTTTCTCATTTGTTTTTAATGTTATAGAAATAAATAAATAATGTATAAAGGTTTTGCAACTTCACAACAAAATGCGTTTCTAACTTTTAATTAATTTATAATTATTATGCAATAATAGGTATTTTTCAGAAAAATATTTTAAAAAATTGGCGTACATGACATGTAAGGCTACTAGGATCTTTGTAATATGTATAGGTATCTATATATAATTATTTAATTGACGAATAATATTACAAGAACAAATATTTTTATTTCAAAATCCACAATTCCTACAAATTATTGAATTAATTAAACTGATAATGATGCTACATCAATTTTAAAGCAAAACAACATTTATTATTAATTTATAGGTAAACAAAATTTGACGGCGGCGCTGTCATATTTGGTTCTGATTTATTTATAACAGTTTAAAATTTAAGCTTCACTCTAAAGCGCAATCTGTTCAAACGATACCTCATAAATAAAATAAAAAAACATTTTGCTTATCTTCGTTGAAAAATTTCAGGATGAAATTGCTTTGATGGGGACAATTTATCTTGACGATTTTCCGTCAAAAGTGTTTGAAACAGAGTCCGCAATCTCGCGCCATTCTGTCCACACGGATATCTGTCCCTCCCTGGTCCCAATACACTTTATTCAGAAAGTCATTTCCCAACAAGTATATCACTATTATTTGTCTTGGCAGCAGGGTTGTTTATCAATGTAAGTATTAAACAAAATAAAAAAACTATTGCGTTTTATTGTGAAAAGAATTCAGATTCATTAATACGTAAGAAAAACAAAAGTAACAAATACTCACACATGATTAGGGTGCATCTAGAAGCAGGAGATTATTTAGGAAAGATGGTCATTTGTAAATAATTGATTGTTGACAATGGTTGAAGCTTAAATGACATATATGTATGAAGTTTGTTATAAATCATTAATGGTTTTACAACCATGGTTTCAAAATTCACGTCAAATGTAAAGAAAAAATAATAAAAATTGTTGAATAGAAAAATTTAAAATGTATTTAAGTTTACACGACTCTGTTTTAAGAAGCTTTCGTGGATAGTTTGCCAAGGCTATTCTTCCGTTTCTCTGACCTCCCTGGTCGATGTTTCAGATGCCACTGCAGGGTCCATCATAGGATTAATATCACTTAGACTTCGATCTAACAGCTATAAAAGTACCAGGTAAAATAATCCCCTGGTCCATTAGAATGGTGCTAAAATACAGGTTTGATTATGTGATGAGTTTGGTTGAAATTTATTTGCGAAAATGTAGCAGGGATTTCTAATTGCGGAGTATATCTGGGTGTTTTATATTTAGAGTGAGAATCAACGTCATAGAAGAATTAAAGAGTTTTAGTGGGATTGGGTCACGGCATAAAACGCTAAAGTAGGTGTTTAATGAAATCCTTTGCCAGGAGTACCCGAGCCACGATGGAGTAATGTAATTCTGATCCATTATGACGCATCTAGGGCAAACCGGATGCGCCTTTGTTTGACAGTAATTGCAGATTTTCTAGTTGTGTTGTTTTGTAATATAGGTTTTATTATGTATTAAGGATGCGGTGGTTGTTTTCAATGTGGTAGTCTAGAAAAATTCAAGTAACGACAAATGCTACGGGACTTTGAATATAGGACAACACCCGAAAAAATTATGATTTAAGTAATATTTTGCCGGAAATCTTCATACTGAAATGTGTTGGGCGCATCGTGATATTTTCAGTAAAGAACTCCTGGAAAGCGAAGTACATCCTGGCTAAAAAATCTAAGGCAATGGTTCGGAAAATCCATGGTCCAACTATTTTGCTAATGTTTGGTAACTTGGATGAAGCTCTGAAAGAATCTACTCAAGGACTTGTTATAAATGGGAAGATCCTGAACAACCTGCGTTATGCAGATGATACGGTACTTCTAACAAGTAACATTGAGGATCTGCAACTTCTGCTGAATCAAGTAGTGAAGACATGTGAGAAATTTGGGTTAGAACTTAATACAAACAAAACAAAATACATCCTTATCAGCAAAAATAACGCAGTTGACTTGAATGACAACCTTTATATAGCTGGAACGAAACTAGAGAAGGTACAAAGTATTGTATACTTGGACTGCAACTTAAATGAAAGATGAGATCCTTCGGTTGAAATCAAATGCCGCATAGAGCAAGCTCGTGCAACCTTTATCCGCATGAAAAAGATGTTCCGCAGTCATGATCTCAACCTAGAATTACGAATTCGAATGGTCAGATGCAACGTGTTTTCAATATTATTCTATGGAATGGAAGCATGGACGCTTACCGAAGAACTGATAAGGCGACTTGAGGCATTCGAGATGTGGATTTATAGAAGAATTCTCAAAATAAGCTGGACGGACAGAGTTACGAATGAAGATGTTATGGCTCGGATGAATAAAGAAAAATAAGTTATTTAAAATAAAAATCCGCATAACCAACATGATAGCCAACGTCCGGTAAACGGACAGGGCACGAGAATTGGTAACTTGGTCCCTAATGTTGGATAACCGAACAAGTCCTAAAAAATTTATTTTTTGCTTCAATTCTCTAAAAGGGCACCCTGGTAGTGTCTTAGTATTCTACAAATAGTCAAGGCAGTATTGATGGAAGAGGACAGAATTGCCGAATCGTCGGCAAACTGGACGGTCGTAATAATATTGTAGTCGATCAAAGCGCGGGGTCGCTCAAGAAAATGTTGAAAACAGGGCACAGAAGAGAGCCTTGTGGGACTCTGCTCTTGGGAAACACATGGCTTAAAATTTTATTCTTAATGCGCGATTTGAAAGATAACTGGGAAGATGAAGTGAATTTTACTACGCGACATATATTACAAGTATGATGTTATATTGCATGTACATTGCGGTTTTATGTTATTTTGGCTTGCAATGGAAAGCGTGACATCAGCGACATCAGTCCTGATGATGGAATCTGGAATGGGTCCACACGGCAGAATAGCCCAAAAATATTTAAAGAATATTACTGATTTCTCAAAACCATTATAAATACCTAATTAAAATGCGCTTTGGTGAAAGATACTTCCTGCGGTTGATATTTATTCAAAAATGAAAAAAACGTAAATGTCAGTTTATATGTATAAACATTATACAGTTTATATGTATACACGTAAAGATGCATTACAGAACACGAAAAAAATTGGATTATTATATCATTAATATTAATACTCCGTCTTAAGACGGAGTATGCGTTTGAGATTACATAAAAGATGTACCCATGTATATATGTATATAAATCATAAATCTAATAACCCTCACAGACCGAGTGATTTATTATTTCAGTGTCAACCCTTGGATCCGGGGGATAAAATCGGCGCATCTTGGAGACATCAAATTGGAAGGGTTGAGAGCGGAGATGGTTTGATGGCACCATCAAGAAAATAACTAGAAAGCATGGATATATTTTGCTTTATACAAAAAATAAAGAAGAAAATAAAATTTAGAAACAAATTCAGTTTTTATGAAACTAAAATCGCAAACACACGGACGAAAATGTATTAGGTGTACATAATTTTAACACGTTAAATTAAAAAGCGTTAAATTTTTAAAATTTTATTATTAATCTTGAGTTCCTTAAAATATTATACGTCAAATAATAATTTGCCGGGAAATACTGATGTGAGTTTTGTGTTATTAATTTTAAAAATGAAATTTGGGAGTTAAGTTTGTTTGGAGAAGGATTAGTAGGTATACAAATTTATTATTTTTCCTGATACAAATAACTTCAGCAGCGTTGAAAAAATTTTACTACTGCAAAACTAAGCTACGCAAAATAAAACTGAGAATAAATAGGTATACTCTGATCAGTGCAATGTTGAAAAAACTCAATAAAATGACTTTCAAATGTGAAACATATTGACAGAATTTATTAGAAAAATTAACTCAAAACAAACAGCACGAAAATTCACGAACTGACATTCAGCAAGAAGTCAGAATCTCAACAATATTCATACACCGTGCAACAATTAAATTTATAAAAAATTTGAAAGTATACCTATATGCGTTGTTTAAGTTTTAGGTTAAATATTGTTTGTTTATATAAAAGCATATGTGTAAATTTGAGTATGCACTATATAAACAATATTAATGTCACATTTTGAAGCTGTTCGTTCGTGGTGCAATTCTATTTTAATGATTTAATTAGAACACTTTTTAACTTTTTCTTACTATTTATTATTTTTTAACCGTACCGGTTTCTGCCTATCAGAGCCATCTTCAGACTGGTATATTATTCTTTTAAGCTATGGCATTTATACAATTTTATAAAATCTTACTTTTAAATACTCCTGTAATAAAATTGTATAAACGCTCTAGCTAAGATAATAATGTGACAGGCTAAAACCGGTGCGGTCAAAAAATAATAAATAATGGAAAAAGCATTTTAATTAAATCAAATTAATAATAATTGGAATAAAGGTTGGAGTATTTCTGGTATACTCCCTAATTTAGGATTTTACACACAAAAAATAAATATAATTGAACATATGGGAATGACTTACGACATGACTGAAATTCGTCCTCGCCTCTGTCGCAGTCCTTCTGGTAGTTACACACCCACAGAGAAGGGATGCACTTTCCCTCGGGGCACTTGAACATGCCCGCCGGACACACGATGTCGCCTGGAAACAAAGGAAAACACGATCAGTCGCGGAAAATTGTAACCACATGTCGCTGTCCCCGAGTGGGCAGCTTTACGACCAACGGGAGATATTTTTAGTATGCTTTATCGTATTTACGTATCGACTCATTTTGGACAATATTTTTATATTATTACTAGCGTGCATTAGTTTCCCTTATAATATTTTTTCGGAGGGTAGTTTATAGAACTCCATAATCACATATATGGAAATAAAACACTCGTTTTTAATTAAGATAAATTGTATTCACACAGAGACGAAGCTATATATATACAAAAAAAAAAACATGTATGGAAGCCTTCTGTACAGTGGCCAAGGGCATATGAGCTGGCTCTAGCGATCACTCTACACAATGCAACGTTTCCCAATTCCATCGTCAGAACATCCACATCGATTTATTTAAAAGTAAAAAAAAAAACAAGACATACGGTCATGTATTCCCAATATGAATCATCCGTATATTTCAAGGGACTATACTAGAGACATCTGTAGTCTCTTCTCATGAAACAGTATACATAGATTTTGCAGCTGGTAATGATACTTCTATATCTTTGATGTGGAGTATTAAGCAATATTCTTTTTAATGTATGTATGATATTTTTCCGAATTATTTAACATAGACTAGAATGGGCCTGAAAATCAAAATTTTACATTTTTTACTCCTATTATAGACCAGTATTTATAATAAACAATATTTTTAAATGTATGCTTTTTAGTTTTACATTTTTAAATTTTTATCAGACGAGTTTCGTCTTATAAGGGCATTATCAATCTAAATAATGTAAATTATGTAAATGTAAATTATGTTTGTATAGAAGTTTGAATGTAAATTCAAACTTCTATACAAACAATTGATGCTTGTCAGAAAGAAAAAGTCAAAAAAAATCATCACAAATTATTTATTTGAAGGGAGACGCAACAAACTCAAATAAATTTTTTTCGTATGTTCTTTGTAAACAATTTTTTTTGTTATTGAAATTTATAAAAATTATTGAAAATTATTATTGAAAATATGAAACAAACAATTTGGCGTCATATTTTTGACAGTTAATTGATTTTATTTCAAAGTTTTGTATGTCATATTGGAAATAGTTATGTGAGTTGAAAATAATGGCGTTGACCTAGAAAATCCATAAGAAAATAAGTTTTAAATATTTTCCAACGTTAAATCGAAAGAAATTTTTAATGCTTATAAATAATAATAATTCACAAAAGCTAAGAATTGAATAATCAATAAAGCACACAATTATATTGTAACGAAATAAAAACGGATATAATTAAGCACTGTCAGAGCCTCTACACGATTGCGATTTCTCGTACATTCTATGACATTCTGGGACGTCCTACAACACTCTGGAATTAGCTACAACATTAGAGGAACGTCTAGAACAATCGCCAAGTCACGGAAACACACGATGTCTGGAAAACCCAACATATTTCGTATAAAAGGCGACAAACCCAACATATTTCCTATAAAAGGCGAAGCCGTGTCGCGGCCATTCCTGTTTATTTTGACCTTTGAACGATTGAACGAACCATGATATGGCCAGCGAAAATATAAAACGATCGACAATAAATTAAGCAAATTACTTACTTTACGTACGATAATTGAGAGGAGTTTTCTCGAAAGCGTTAACAAGCGATAATAAAGTGTTCATAGACGAGTGATAGTGTAAATTCGAGTAATCATATATGTATCAAGTATGTAAAATTATTTAAATTGTTATTAAATATATTTAAAATAATGCGATAAAAATATCGTCAAACAAATCAAGTATTTAAAATGTGCGTTTAAAAGCGAAATCAAAACAACCCTTGAAAAAATCTATTTCACGAAAAAAAGGTTTATGGGATGGAAAAACCTCACCCTTGTCCACTAATTCTAATTCAAAAGGGGAAACCCGTTTTTTCTTTATAATATATTGTGAGGGAAACACAGCGGCCGATCGGGGTAGAGTTTATCGCCGCGGGGGCAGCTCGCGCCATTTAACTTATTTAACGCAATCTTAACCATTCCTTTTATGTGTACATACTTTATTTATGTAACAACCCTTCGCGGACCACCCGCGAGGCCTTCCAGCGTGAGAGAAGGAACACATCCTTAAAATTTTAACCAAGTTTAACCCAATTAACGAGATGTCAGCTCCGACGACAAGATTTCCAAAAATACAGAAAAAGAAAAATACAAACTAACTCATCACCATCACGAGGATGGAGCGCCATACTCTACTGCTGAAATACACAACTCCGGACTTATCCATATTGTAACGAATCTGAATGACGTCTGTCCGATGAATGAGAGTGACAGACAGCACGGAAGAAAGAGAGAGCGAATGTTATAAAGCGTGAGGCGTCATTTTGCGGGCTCTCTCATTACGTAGACACCACATTACTTCTAATGTACTATAACCGAGCTATTGTCACTTGTAAACCAACAAAATAACTGGAAGCCGACAAAAGTTTCTTTGTAATTCCGAGCATCAAGATTCTTCTCCATACAAACGAGAAAGAACATTACAACATACATCTTCTCGAACTAGTTCGTCGACCACTATCTGTGCCTAGTTTACATGGTCACCAAGCCTTCTGCGGCCGTCCTATATTTCTGGCACCATCAACACTCGCGTCGTATGTGTCTTATAGACCTAGAGCCAGCGACCGCCAGACTTACGTTATAGTATTAAACCTGAAATATTTTTTGTAGATGTATTCTGTTGTAGGTAAGAAGGTTTGGATATGATGACATATTAGTTCGGGGGATTTTGGAAGATAACAAGTAATACAGGTACAAAAAATGAGTAAACGATACTTAAATTTAAAAAAAACATTTAATAAAATAAACGGAAAATAAACTTTTCTCATTCAACAATTTAGAATTAATCACACAGTTATGAACGTACTTCTGGGCTCCTCACTTCATGTTTTACCAAAACGTCATAACAGTTCTCTACGCCTCGAGCCTCTCTCCCTTGTGCGTGACGCCATTACGAAAGTCGTTTCAATTTCCTTTAGCCCGGAAAATTTTATTAAAACAATTTGCAATTCCTTATCTGCATTACAAATATCCACCCCATTCAAAGTTTTGCCTGACACTCGACTGAATAATACAGACATTTTAATAAGTATACTTCACTCGCACTCGGAGTGCGTACTTTTAAATAAATAATTTTCCTTTCTTACTTTAGGCGTATGTACACTTCTTAATTTAATTCTTGCGCAAGGTTTACGGCCCGAATGAAGGAGACAACCTGGAACTGGAAGGAACCTGGAATGGTACACCGCAGCTGATATCCTTACGGCTACGTGGCACGAGTAAATGAGTCCTGTAATACTCATACAGCAGGATTACGGGATCGAGACCAAGGGAATGATTGAGACTATGGTTTTAAATCACGGAGATTTTTTACAGAAGTGGGTTTACGGGATTACAGTGCCGGCAATTTTCAATCCCAGGATCCCGATGCCAGCGCCGGAAAATTTAAATATTTACATTAGTAGAAAAAAATAGAAAATGGAACAGATATTTTATTACTAGCTGTAACCCGTCAAAAATGACGGTAATTTTCCATGTCGGTTTCTAAGGAATAAATATTTATTTATTTAAATAAAAAATAAAAGAAAAATGAAAAAAAAATAAGTAAAAATTTCTTTTTTACTATAAAGAAGTTACGGACTTCACACGAAGTTATGGGAACAAACAGACAGACAGACAACGAGATTATTATAATAGGAATTATTTTTCATGTATTATACATAAATGTTCGAACAATTAACTTTAAGTACCTATTAACAAAATTCAGGTATAAAATTGCACAAAAGAATAAAAAATACATTAAGGATTTTAAAAAAAACTCATTCGAATGTTTTGAGACTTAAAATGCATTTTTCTCTATTTACTTTAAATAAAGCCTTGAATTGTATGAATGAACGAGTAATTTTTTAGCTAATTAAATAATATATTAGATTTCTGTGATTCCTTGGATATTTTTAATATCTTAGATGAATTAGTAATTTTTTAAATATTATTTTCAAAATAATAATATTTCATATTTTGATTAATTCAAGATATCAACTATATGAAAACGGTTAAAATCACACAAAAATAAATATAATATTAGGTCCTTACATATGAAATTGGCGTTTAGTATGGGAGGAACATAAAACCGATTTTTTTTTATTATAATATTTTTATTTAATCAAAGTATGTACCATTGCTATCTATGCACTTTTGCCATCTCATAGGTAGTTCATCGATCCCTTTACTAAAAAAACCATTCGGACGGGAATCAATAAAATCTTTGAAGGCGGTTTGGACTGCCCCATCGGAGTTGAATTTTTTCCTTTACAAGAAGTTATCCAAATTTCGAAAAAAATGGTAATCTGTTGGGGCAAGGTCCGGAGAGTACGGTGGATGTCTTAGACATTCCAATTGAAGCTCCTCTAATTTGGTAGCCGTCTGTTGTGCAGTGTGTGGTCTAGCGTTATCATGAAGCAGCAGTAGCCTAGAGCGATTAACCAGCCTCGGTTGTTTAGCAGCTATCTTTTCCATCATGGTTTGCAGTTGCTGACAATAGACATCTGCCGTAATCATATGGCCAGATTTAAGATTTAAAATCGCTTCATTATTGTGCTGGTTGAGTAATGCAACGCAGCAGTCAACGCGCGTTTGTTGATTTGCTTCACTCAATTCGTGAGGTACCCACCTTTCAAGCTTTTTCACCTTACCAATTTGCTTCAAGTGGATTAAAACAGTTTTATCACTAACACCGCAGCCTGCAGCTAACTCGGATGTGGTTTGCGATGGATCCGCTTCCACAATAGCCTTCAATTCTTCATTATCAACTTTGGTCTCCGGCCGTCCACGGGGCTTGTTCTGCAGGTCGAAATTTCCAGAACGAAAACGTTGGAACCAAAAACGCACCGTGTTTTCTTTAGCGGCACCGTCGCCGTACACATCATTAATCCTTCGAGCCGTTTCTGCAGCACTGGTGCCACGGTGGAACTCGTACTCATAAATAACGCGATATTTCAAGTTTTTCATTTTGTAAACTGAGTGACGCAAAGAAAAAAACAATTGAGGAAAAAACAAATGAATTATAATTTTCAAAACACAAATACATGAGTAAATAGCTGTATAAATTTGGATTTGGAATTCCTAACCAAAGAGAAGATATTTGAGATCAAATTTGCCAGTACGGCAAAACATCAATTTCATATGTAAGGACCTAATATTTTTTGAAAACAGTATTTTAAAATATAAATTGTATGTTAAAAAACTGACAGAATTTGCGATTATTTTAATAAATTAAGATAAATCGTTTACTCTGTAATATTAATGAAAAGAAAAGACATACAGTCGCACAAGGCCCGCAAAGTGGAGTAATTTTTCACTTTTAACGATTATTTATTTATTAATTGATTAAATAATTTTGTTGTATTATTTTAAGAAGATATCCTTAATTAAAATATAGGGAACCTGATGAATAAATTTTTATATGATATCTTTCCATAAAAAAATGTGATACAAAACACAGTAGAATGTATGAGAAAAAACGTGAATTTTGCTCACTTTTCCAGTTGTTCGCCTTAACGTCAGGGATTAACGATAAGTCTAATATAAAAATTTACAGATTCTTCAATGTATATATAACAAAGAAAACTTTGATGAATCGCAATACAGGATTATCAGGGGAACTGTTCGAGAAGAAATCGTTAAAACTTTGTGAAAACAAACAAGGAGGTCGTTAATCGTTTTTTTTTTAGTTCGCTGTAATATTTTTGCGAAACTAAATCATTATGATGGTCGGAAAACAGCGGAAACTTCGTTAAAGTTGTGGTGTTTTGATAGACTTTTTAATCATTTTCATTAAAAATGGCTCCACAGACAAAAACATTTTAACGAGATTTAACCACGAGGAAATTATTGACGAGTTGTTTAGTCAAGGCTCAAAGAATATTAATACTAAGATGGTAAATACAATAAAACTTGCAGAAATCCGGCTAAGTAAGGTTTTTTACATTATGTTGACATTAAATTAAGAGGTAGGTACATGTTGGTCTGAGATATACGCTTAACTATTAACTTTATTTAAAATCTTCCCAAATGTTGTATGTGCTGGAGAAAACTGTATTAAAATAAATTCAATCATTCTCCAGTTTTAAGGTGACAAAAAGACAAACAAACACTGCTTTTTATGTGTAATGATTATATTTTACGGCTTGATAGTTTGCCTGTCTCTGTATTCTCTATACAATCCTGGGCCTTTTATCCGATCCAAACAAAATTTTACATAGTTACTTTTTAGGATGTCGTACAAAAAATAGCCAGCTCTCTCCCCTTGACCGACAACCCATCACCACTATCGGTAAATGAGTGATAAATTGATCGCCATTCGTACCAAAATTGCGTAGTTACTCTTTAAGAACCTGCGCGAAAATTAGAATCCCTTTTCCCTTCCGCGGCTAGCCTACCTCCACGCCCCAACAAATAAATGCGTATTGGTCTAATTCATCCGTTCGAAATCTATTATAGTTACTCTTTAGAAACCCGATGAAAATATAGTCACCCGTGCCCAAATTCAAATATTTCAACCTCCCCCTGCTAGGACCAAATTTAACATAAATAGTGTTTTTCTTTGAGGCCTGTGCAGGCCTAAAAAAAATGATACCCCCTCATCTTCCTATATAAAATTATCATTACATAATTTAATAACTTGTAATAAAACTAGCTTTATCCTGTCAACAATTACTTACTTAACTGTACATTTGCAGCGAGTTAATGATGCGAAAAACAGCGCCATTTAGAGTATTCAATTCAATTTATTTAATGATAATATGTACATGACAAACAAAATGTTTAAGGCATACATATTAGGAAGTATATATCAAAAATAAAAATATAGTAGTAGCGTAGCGTCTTGGTAGCGCTAGTTACGGACATTGTTACATAAAAAAAAATGTCTATTTTTATTGCTTAATACCTCATTATTATTTGCGCAATCTGGTATCTAGCTTTAGCGAGAATTATGCATTTTTTATGCATTGCTTTTGTACCTATTTACGTATCTGGCAGTGTAAGTCACGTACATTGTTAGATAGAGAATTATGCACTTTTTAAACCTCACTATTTGCGCCATCTAGTAGTAGTAGCAGTAATAGTGTTAGTGAGTTATTTTGATGATCTGAATTCGGCGACATTGGTAATTACATTAAACTAGCTGTAACCCATAAAAAATAACGGTATTTTTACATGTCGGTTCCTAAGAAATAGTATTTACTTATTTATATAAAAGATGAAAAATAAAGGCGAAAAAAAAGAAAAAAATAAGAAAATAAGAAAACAAATACTATAAAAAAGTTACGGGGGCAGACGGATAGACAGACGGACGGACAGAAAACGAAATTATTATAATTGGGATCAGATTAATGAAAATATGAAATCACTTGTTCAATCGACGTACTGCGTGCGCAGTGCACTCTTGCGCGGTGTCACGCGAGCCGGGCGGTGTCCCACCCCTGCCGCCACCGGCTGTGAATAATTCAATTGACCGTTATAATGGAAAATGAATGGGCGAAAGAGGACACGGCGCTTGCCGCGACGCCCGCCTCCCGGGCCTTATTCGGAAAACTGTAGACGGAATTCGATCAGAGGAGAAAGTTTTTTAGGTTCGCTGCCCATATGTTATTTATTTGGAGAACCTTCGCGTAATAATTTAACCCCTAAGGGTCGGTCAGATCAAAACACACCATACGAAGGTCGAACAAAGTCACCAATTACGAGTTTTGATTTTGAGTGGGCGTAGCATCAGTCACTTCGACCCACCGAATTGATTATTGATATTGAAATTATCTAAACCTGTCCTTAAAACGAAGGGATTGGGATACAGCGGAAATATGTCCTTCGCACATTTAAAACACACAGTGCATCGTTGAGTAGAAGAAGAACGTTGTTTCCTTAGGCTTTTAAAATGATTTTTTAAGAAATATAAATAAATCCGCTCTTCCGGAGTGACTCGATAGTAATAATACAGGCTGATTCATTTACAAATAACCGCAAGATTGAACTGATGATAACAAAAAAATGAAATGCATTTCTAACAATTCACGAATGATTTATTTGTGATAGAAAGTGTGAGAAAATTCGAACTTCCACTCTCCTTATACTATTCTATGACGGAAACGCACACGTTGTTTTGTCGATGACTGTGTCGATCATTGGTAACAGAACGTGATAACAGTTATTAATCATCGATACAATCAAATAAAAAATCTACAATAACTCTACCTTGCGTAACCGTTTAAAATAAACATGTCATCACTGAAAAAGGTATACATTTAAATTATTTATTATGAATTAGTTACGTCAATACCGGAAAACATCAGAAATATAAATACAAATTTTTAAGTTTCAAAGATCCTTTTAAAAAAATATATAAATCAATTAGAATTAGACTACATATAAGTCGATAAATTGAAGGCAGAGTATGGGGCGGCTATGGTGTAATTGGTAACGCGCCATTCCCGGATGGATTAAGGTCCGTGGTTCGAATCCCGGTAGCAGCCAAAATATGTTTTCATTGAATTGATTTTTCTGTATTTCCTTTCAAATTGATTAATAAATTAATTTAAAAAAATTCACAGAACTTTGTTTTGAAATTGCAACGTCACAATAACAATGTGTTTTCTTTAAAAGTCAATGATTAATTTATTCCAGTCTATTTATAGTGTAGCTGAGTGTTAATTTTTAAATGAAATGTTCAGCAGTGTGCACACTTTTAGGGTTATGATTTTTTTTTGACCGTCAATATTTTAAGATTTTTGTGTAATTATTATTAACTTTTTATTAATTATGCTTAAGTTCTAATCAAATTGCGATGTATGCAATCAGATTTATAAAATACATGTAAATCTAATACAAACAGGCTACATCGGGTTTCGCGTTTGCGAAGCACATTCTGAACCACCCATGTTAACGATTGTTAATTAAGCGCTAGTGTGGCATTAATTAAACCTGCGATGCAATTAAAGTAAATAATGTTGGTATCAATTTCAGTCCGTAGAAAAGTATCTAATATTTCTTTCCAATCATGTACATGCTCTAGAATATCTAGATATACAGAGATATATTCAAACATATTTTAAAAGGTGTATTGAAAGATTACGTCAAATTGGACTTAAATAATTGATGTGTATTTGTATTTGTATTTTAAGTATTTGGTTTCCACCTTATGTCATTATTATTTTTATGTTTTTTTTTCCTTTAAACTATCCATTATATAAACCTATTTGTTTGTAAAAGCCCTGTAAGGCATTGATAAATAATAAATAAAATAATAAAAACATATTTAGAAAAAGTTATATCTTCTTCAATATACGCAAAATCACTTTGCGGTAACATTTTATATGATTAAAATTAAAACAATTAACTTACTTTCAATCACTAATTTTATTTTTATTTTTAAACACTGAACATGTTTCAAGACTGATTCAAAAGATGAGACTTATAATTAGTCTCATCTCCACTGCATTCAGTCTTCTTTCGTTTTCTCCAGGCTTCAGGCTTCACTTCCATACGTCAGTGTTAGTATAGTGAAGGCATTTACCTGTCATAAATGTATTTTCATCTCATAATGTACTCTATGAATTTCTGGTATTCATAATTTTTTATTTTGCTTCATGTTTCTTTTCTTTGCCGTGTATATAATTATGTATGTATCATTGTACCTTTATTTTTTTTAATGTATGATAATAAATCATACTTCTTCCACTATCGTTACCTCTCCGCGCCACTTACACTCATCTGAGTGATAACCGCTTTAGCATTAACATAATACCAAAAAGGGGGGCGAAAGTGCAGGGCTGGTATGGGCGCTATCGCTCATAAAACGGTCCTGGGTAAGCGGTGGGTTCTCTTCACATCAGTGGTGTATCCAAAATTCAATTGTGTGCCGCTAAGATCACTAATTTGTAAAATTCTCATCAGACAATGTTTATGATTGATGTACGTATGTCCACGTTTGGTGATTTGATACGTGGGCTCGCTAACAGCCAAACACCGACGCGATTATAATCGTTGTGGCTGTGCATCGACCTTAAGGGCCTCATTAAATTATGATAATCAATCAAGAGGCTCATTACGTCAAATAAGTCATCATCTGGATGACGAGTTGATTGCCGGCTCGAGCGTATAGAGTATCATTACATATGCAGTCGCACGAGGGACGCATAGGTAAATAGGCACTGCATTTATAGCGGAAGCCGTTGCCATGGCAAACATGTAATCTAATAACACAATCAAGTGGAGTGCTGTGTACATTTATTCCGAAAGAACAATGGTCATCTATGACCCAGGCCCGACACGAAAGAGACCTATATCAGTTTTTTTTGTTATATTAAATGTAATAAAAATATGTTATTTTTATATTCAACATCAGTGGCTAACATACAAATATATTGTTTTGTTTTTTTCTCCAGGCGTAGTATAAAAAAGTTATTTTTCACCCATTTCTACTAGCGTGCCCACCGAGTTTAGGCTCATTAGAAACGTTCGATATTCAATATTAAATGTTTAAATCTGTCCACAGTACAAAACCTTTATTTAAATAAAGATAACAGTCGGAATACATAATAACAAGTCCTTAGGAAGAACAGTAATGGAAGAAGGTACAAATGACACACATAGAAAACACCTTGTTACGAGAAAAGGACAAACAATAACAATGGACAGAAAAAAGAGGAAGATATTTCAGACGATAAAGATGCTGATGACATCATAATACAGGTATACCTGCGGAAACATCTGATAAAAATACATCTCGGTTATTTTTAGCAATAAAAGTGTTCGACGCCATGCCAGCGTATTCCTGGTACCCTAGACGAGACGAGTAGAAAACGCAGAATGTAATGACGACTAATTACAAGCGAGCGAGACCATTGCAGGCAATCAAGGTAGAGAAATCTCTCGGATGCTACCTATAACGGGATCGGACGTACCAAATTACACGCCGCTTCCGAACTACTTAATGGAGTGAAAAATTTCAACGAGCATTCCGATATAGTATCGCTGAAAGTTGATAGATAAATTGTAGAGTATTTAAAATAAACAAGGAATTCATTTGCAAATTTTATGTGTATCACTTAGAGGTGTTTTAGAATAAAAATTTTAATTTTTAAAAATCTTTCGACGACAATTATTAATTATATACGCCGTAACGACCCGCGTTACAGTAACAAGATATAATTAAAAAAAAATGTAGGAGATTTAGTAAAGAAAAACCTGAATACCGCGAAAGACCTATTTCTATTTAAGAAATACAATCGAATTAGTATGTGCAAGCCGTGCGTACGAGGCTCATTGGTTCGTTGTGTTAGTGTCTATATCCGTAAACACCAACACAATGAAACAATGTGCGTTATACGTTCGACTCCCACGTACTAATTCGATTGTATTTGATTTGCAGTCAGCTTTAGATAAAGAAAACTTAAACTTTTCGACTTTCATTTTGACCAAGATACTCGATACACGTGTGCACAAAAGTCACTTAAAACCATAATTATATATAACTGTTCAATCAGAAAAGCTAAAAAAACAGAAGGCATTATTATATAAGTAATAGATAAAAAATATACTGAAAATTACAAAAACTTATTCTACTGGCGAACGGAATATCAAAGGCAGGAACATTTTCGACTCGTAATCAAGGCATGAATATAGTCCTGCGAGGTTATTAATGTTTTCCAAATAACCCTGTATATGTGAGTATAGCGTTGTTTATTGCAATTGTTTTTTGTGTTCATATTGTTTTTTGAAAATATTTTAATAGTCATTACGAAGAAACATTCTACGAATAAAAATATATTCAAAGTCACCGCTACTTTGTACAAGAGTTCTTTGGAGATTCGGTTCAAACTTTTCGAGATAAAAAAATCATTGTAAAAAAGTCCACAATAAAAGTAAGAAATTGTGTATTTATCTAACAAACAACGCTCCTTCAGGAAACAACTGTTGACGAAAAATTCATTTAAAAGAAAATTTAAATTAACAGTCTGAGGAAGAAAAGTTTCCGGGAATTAATTGAAAATAAAAAAATACAAACAGAAACCGAGTTTAATATTTTTCTCTCTGAAGGAACTCCGTTGTTTACAGATTTATTAAAGAAAGGTAAAAAATGAAGAAAGATCAAGAATATTTTACATACCTATACTTTGGGAATTACGTTAAATAAAACTAAACAAATGAATTATTAACTATTACCAATTAAAACAAAAGAAGAATATATTTATAGTTATTGAAAAAATATTTAGTTACCTCCGGGACTCGAATCCGTAAATTTCGCTTACCGTGAGAACAGTTACCGTTACACCAAGTTTAACATTTATTTTTATGACGAATTAAGAATATAATTTTTTTCTGCGATTCCTTAAACCTGTTCTAAATTTGAAATTTTATAAAAAAAGTGATTTAATTACAAAAATATCACTAAATAATCTAGTTATTATTCTGTTGCAATAATGTACCTAACCATTATTAATCACAAATATAATGCGATTGGTACTAAAAAAAAATAAAAAAATAAAATAGTAATATGAGAGATCAAATGTGCTTAAAAAAAATATTTTTTCAAATGGCTTATTAACGAGGGAACTTAATATTAGATGCCTTGGATACTTTTGTCGAAAATAAATTTTAATCCTGGAAAGAGAACCGCACCGTTTTATCTAGTGTTATGAAAATAATTTTGAAAATTGCTTGGTTGAGTGGTATTTGGGAAAAATGTGTAATGAAAAAGCCAAAACGGTTTTCAAGCGTAGGAAGGTAGTAAAATTTGCCTTTTTCCAAAAATATTTCGGTAGATCTAACGACTGAACCTTCATCCAAATTTTGATGAACAAAAACAATTTAAAATTCCCGATGGAAATTGAATCCAATAACATCAAAGAATTTTTTACTAAAAATATTAATTTTGAGTATTGTACATGTAAAAATTTGACCACCATAAACTCCATGAACAAGGTAAGTGTTCTGCTATTAGATAAACTTCATGGGATAGACATAAAATCTTTGAAATATTGTGAAAGAAACCCTCGTCCTCTAATTTCAGGATAACCACATCGTTATAATATCTTAAGACAAAATAGACGCATTAATATTATTTTTTTACGCTTCAACATCTGTAAAATGTCAATATTTATATCGTTATATAAATATTGGATTTAATTTAATATTTGGAGAGTTTTATAAAAATGTTTTTATTAACAACTTAAAATAAAAATATGGTATATAAATCTGTCTAGTAAAAAAAATTATTGTAAAAACTTATTTTTTATTATCTATTTGATTTTTTAATATGTGGTGTGTAGGTGCATAAAATTTTAATTTTGATATTAAAAATGTTTATTTTTAAGTAATTAGTTGCACTCGACTAAAGAAAAAAAAGATTTTTTGCAGCCAAGTGTAAGATAAATTTATATTTTTAAATGGATATAAAATAAAATAAATTACATTATTTAAATTATTTATTTGTATCGATAAAGGAATGTCAACGAGTCAAAAAATTAATCTTAAATATTAAGCTCATAAATTTCCCGAAAAGGAGTTTTTTAATTTAAAAAATATATTACCGATAGATATTACCGGAATGTACACACAATGTCCTGTAAAATAACGCGTACTAGAATGCAGTAAAAAAGACTGAAAAATGTAAAATATTTTTTGATGTAATGTATAGTAAGGTAATGTAAGAAACAAGTGAAATATTAACCGCCTTACATAATAATAAAATAAAAACGTATGTGAATATTTATTCCTGATTGCCTGTTGTGCTTAATTTGCTTGCCATCATTGGTGCCGTACGTATGTACATACATCGCGACATTTCACAAAATACTTAAAACGCCGCAGTTAGAGGCGGACTTCTATATCAACCCTCTCCAAATTGATGATGGCATACCATAAATGACTATCAAAATTAAAATAAATTGCACATCGATAGACCCCACTGCACTTAGATTCCTCGCTTGGATGCAGAACGATATTTGAGAGGATCAGGGAACCCCTGCCGCTGTTTGCGTTGAATGTAGAATGCAGCGATAATTAGATCCCAGGAGACTGGCTGCCGAGACGATAAACTCGGGATGGAGGAGACTATTATTTACACTTAACGAGGTTAAGAGGCAAGCGATGGGCGCGGAGGAAATGTAGGAGCCGAGCAGAGCGCGCACTTTATGAAACCTTTCAAGTTATATCCCTCACCTAACAAACTGCTGTTATAGTATTACCATAATCATCCGTAAACAGTCCACAGACACAGACAACAATTTCACCACATTCAACTTAATACATTAAAAACCAAGTGTTTTCTCTTTATAAGTAGTAATAATATTACCACCACAATGTTATTTTGCTACCATTGAAAAAGTAATTTATTAAAATAGTTGAGAAATATACTGTTAATCCTTTCAGTACGCTTTATGGCGTATATTAAAATTTTCTTAAAAAATGTAAATGGTGTAAAATTCTTGGTATTTTTGATTGAAAGGTGACATTCAGTACTGCAAACCTTGGTAGAGAACGATTTATTTATGTGAAATAATCCTTGAAAAAGTAATTCACGAAGAAAATTATGCGAATTAATTTTAAAAAATGTCAGACATGCCAACATCCAGATTTTAAAAAATTTAAATTATAGGTATGCATTTGCATGCGTTTACGAAAACGTGCATAAGTTCTTCAACTGTTAAAACCATCAAAATTTAAATGAAAAACAGAATTATGAAGAATTTTTTTCCTAAATGGTTACATACCTTAAGAATAATTCATTGCAAAGAATATTGCAAGGGTTGATTTTATTCTAATGGGGGGGTGTCCCTAGATTTGTGAGGTTTAGCTGTGCCCTTTGGGGCAGAAACGGTCGGACTTTTTGTGTATGGAGAATTTCGTGATACGAGATTTCACTTAATTGACGAAATTGAGATATACAAATTTGCGACTGATTTTGTAGCCAGAGCAGAAGTTTTAAAATAGACATGCTTTTGATTAAATGATTCTAAAATATATGAACAAAACATACCTATCCAGTATCCACTAATACGTTATGGACATAATCTTAGTAGTCGCGAATTCTGTTGGCATTTACGACACGATCCGCCCTTTCACTCTCTTCATCATACCTGCCTTTTTTAATCAATCCCAATATCGAGTTCGACAGCGCAATTTGTAATTTTCGATCTCCACCTACCTCCAAAAGGGAATTATCGTCACTATCGGGTGAGATTTCATATCCTTGGAGCACAGCACAGCACACCTTCGCGTGTTTAGGTGTTGTAGAAAGTGTGTCGCCGCTTTGTCTATCATGGAGTTCGATCATTTCCTTTTTCTTTCCAATTTCTCGTATACAGTCCACTAGAGTCATTCCCATTCACCCGTCCATCTTCCATCAAACTTATCTCCATCCTTCAAGAGTTCAGAGATTTGCGCCGGAATTATTTGCGATTGCGAAAACGAAAAGAATCTATTTGCCAGCTTATTATTTTGAAACACTTCACCCTAAATTTATGTCAATTCGTTTTATGTCAATAGGCATAGTCGTGGTTTTATTTCTATCATTACGAGGCTAGATCCATCGAGAATCTTGGCCTTCTAAAGAAGTAGTTTAGGCAGCGTGTGCATTATAGATATGAGAATATCCTCATCCATCAGATAATAATATTTCGGGTTTAATTTTAATGAATTTAAATTCCTAAAAATGTAAGAAATTCAACTGTAGAGTCGAAGCGAAGGTGTAAGGAGTATCTTTTTAGTTGAAAATTGAGTAAAATTTTAGCTAAACCCACAAAGTCAAACAACAACAATAGACTGAAAGGATGAACAAAACATGAGTGATAAGATCACTCCATCATATTATCCTTTGAATAAGATCTGGTGAGGCCAGGTGTAATTATGGAAGGGGTCCATGATAAGCCAGCATCCACTCCGGTCCCCGGGGCGAACTGAATAATGAGTTTACAACAACGACATCTCGGGTGACTTCAAAGGGAATATAAATTAAAAGTTCAAGCCTGGAGCCCGTTTGTTCTAATAAATTATACTCTTCGTAATTTCTAACAAAAAGGGAATCGATCCGGGTTTAATTATTTGATTTGAGTTTGAAAGAATTCAAACTCGTTTTAACTTTACTTGATTGAAAATTGTCGGAATTTTTGATCAAAGGATTGTCATGTTAAAGGACAGGTTTAAATAAATGTTTTAGTTTTAATATACCTCTTTTTATAATTAAAGAATATTCTAGTTGCCATGTAAATATTAATTTTTATGATAGGATGAAACCTAGAATTGAAACATTATGACTCCGATTAATTTATGGATGTTCGGTGTGGGTGAAAGATTTGAATGTGGGTGTTACATGGATGTTTTAGAGTTTTAGAGATCGTGATTGAAATTAGGTTTTTTCACAAATTAATTCAGACACAAATAACTTTAAAAAATGATTAAATGCCACGTTAATACGAGATAAAATCACAAAAATTTTACTTTGTGATTTTAAATATCTCATAAATATAAAACATTTTTATCAAGGCACGACATCTAAAATTGTTTCAAACGACTGAAAACAAAGTGAGGAAAAAATGTATATTGCGGATATAGATGTCTGGAATAACGTTAGATATTTCGTAATCATTTGACGGAAATTTTTGATTACAAACGAAAAATAACTATCTATATGTTAATTTAAGTTTACCGTAAATGGACCGATATTTTTTGCCTGCTCAGCCAATGTCATAAAATGAAAAAAAAATTAGTCAACATAGTTAAAAAAAAAACTCTTTAAGGAATATACAGGGTATAATAAAATATCCAAAATTATTAATTAATTACAAATCAATAGGTATTCCTGCTTAAATTATCGGAAATATTCAAGTAACAATATCCCAATATGAATAGTCATATCAAAGTTTGAATTTTTTTCAATATTCCGATGGACTATCTTTAAAATATGTAATTTATATCGAATATATAAATTCATTTGCTTTAATACAAGTAAAATAAAATTATTAAATCCTTGGTAAATTTGAACCGGAATTTTAAGTAAAATTATTTTATTTGTAATAAGGCGAACGAATTTTAAATATTCGATACAAATTACTTTAATGACATTCCAACGTTTTACAGAAGATATGTCAAAAAAATGATAAAAAAATCCAAATTTTAAGTCGCATATCTCCGTGACTATTGATATTAGGACATGTTGCTTCAACATTTTCGATTTATAATTTAAGCAGGAGTCTGCCTGTAAAACATTGTGTACCAGCTCTGTAAGAGAAATAAATAAATTACAAATAAGTCATAGTCAAAACAGCTTATTTAAACTGTTAAACAATAACTTTTATATGAGATTTATATCTGATTGTATCGATGATTGGAAATTGAGATTTAACTATTGTCTAGTACAAATGGTTGCCTGCCGAATTGCGAAAAATCAGTTATCAATCATCGATACAATCAGATCTCAAATAACGGTTTTTGTGTAACGCGTTAAAATAACGGTATTGACAATCACTATTATTTCAAATACAGATGACCTTGGGGAAATGACCTCGTGTGACAGGACACTGTGTGTAAGCCGGACAGCGTTCAACTTCCAACCTCTTAAAATATTTATATCCTGTCAACGGATTCTCTTTAAAACTCGATAAATTATAATTGAAAAATCTTCGTGAAAATATAAAAATCATTAGTATATCTTTTTCTTACAACCCGAATATTTTATGTATTCACATGAGATTTTCTCCGCTCAGAAGGGCGTACCTGAACATAAATCTCCGAAATATCGGGAAAAGAAGAAAAGCATTGTATATTTATGATACATATCTTCATTACGTAACAATATAGACCCTCTTTAAACGTATTTTTTCATTTAAAAAAGGGGAATGCAATAGGCATTATATTATTGTCCATTCGTACATCATATAAATAGAAAATTGTATACCCAAAAAGGATACGAAGAATAATAAAAAAATTGTACGGTCGACGTATCCTATTCAAAGTACTACGTCAAACCTAAGAAGGGCATCCTTTTTTTTCTGAGATTAAAATGGAAGTGAATCCGCGCATTGATTATTTTAAATCTTTAATATTCGTAGATAGTAGGGTTTCCGACCCGGGAATGAATTACCGGGAATACGCGATGTTTTCGAAGCATCGAGTCCCGGGAATGCTTATGTCGATTCCCGTAACTAGAGCTCGGAAAAAAATGTACTAGGAAATATTTCTAGTTTTAAAAAGGGAATAAAAGCTTATGAATCTACAGGGGGGCAAATAATTAATTTGCAAAAATTTTTCGTTTCCCTATTGACTATAAAATCACAGAGAGTTTTTTCAATTGCTGGAAATAAACGTACAAAATCGAGAAGTAGGCCATCAGGTGTAATTTGAACATTTTCGTATTTTTAAGTTGCTATTTTAAATAAATCTGTTTTAATGTGCGTATTTGATTTCAATACATTTTTTTAAAATAATATATTGTAGATTGATTGTAAATATGTACAATATACATTACACATACAACATACTTCGTTCAAATTAGATTTTTTAAATGTTTTTTTTTTATATTAAGAATTTATTATATCTATATTTTAATATATATAGTTTAGTATACATATTTCGTATGTATAGTAGTATCTAGAAGTAGTATTTTTTGTTTTTAACCTGTCAAATATATGTCTTTGACATATTAAATGTCATATAGCAAATAATAAATCAATATTAACGTGTCAAATACATCTTTAATTTATATAACAATTTAACATAAAATTATAAGTGTTACTAAAAACAAACAAAATCTTTTATTACAATTTTTTTTACATATCACGAGACCCGGGATGCCGAGCTGTGAATTGAGTCCCGGGAATAAAAGAAGTCCGGGAATAGAGAAACCCTAGTAGATAGAAATGATCAAATTCAAACAATTCGCGCGTTGATGTCTCAAGAAATATGTATACGTAGGTACATGAAATCATAAAATGTTTTGAGCACCCATAAAGTTTTCTAGGTTGCGATAATTCCCGATCTGTGAGCGCCCGACACCCCCGCTAGAGGATAAAAACTTTCATTCGCAGCAATCAGATTTTCCATGGCGGTATTTCGATTTATCTCGACTATAAATCCCACGGAAATATGGAGATTCCGTACACCCGAGATATTGGTTCAAATAAACATACTACAGTAGTAGTCTGCGAATGTGCTGAGTATAGATTTACTGCGAGGAAGTTAAAATGAGTTTGGAAAATAATATAAAATCATATACATAAATATTTATATTGGTTCAGAGTTAAAATAACTACTCTCTTATGATAAAACTAAACCATTTACCTATGTCATGAGGATTAATCCATTAAATAAAAATTTCCTAATAAAAACTGCAATAAATACAATAATAAGTGTCTTCGTGACACATCAATAATCGTCGGGTAATTGGGTAGTAAAAAAAAACTATTCAAACATTAAAATTTAATCGCGCGACTCACTTTAACTACAAAAGTGAAAAGAGTTAAAAAGAAATTTATGAAGAAAAGAGTTGGTTAAAAGTAAATTAAATTAAAATTACTAATCGGAGCTATCCAATATCACTGAGAAAAACTTAAAAACAAGAATGAAGGAAAATCGCTGATGCCTAAAAAATAATAATTTTCAGAATTCGCCAATCACATAATTTATATCAATAATTCTTTCGAAAGTAGGAGTTATACATGGTCCAGAATTCGGAGTCCGCGATAAAGTACGGCTCCGAATGCTCCTACTCTAGGCAACTCGAAACAGCAGAAATGCGAATGCTTAGATGGTCGGCAGAGTAACACTAAAAGATAGGATTAAAAGTTCACGCGATCGTGGTAGCCTGGGTGTCACGGACATAAACAGTAAGCTGGAGGAACGACAGTTGAGATGGTATGGGCACATAAGACGGAGACCACCAGAGCACACAGTGAAGCAGGCAATATCTACAGGGCTTCATCACAGCTTCATCACAGAGGAAGACCAAAGAACTCCTGGATGATTCAATGCTTCAAAGTAATACAGAGAAACGGCCTGGGAGAAAGCGATACCCAGAACCGAAGAAGATATAAGCTGAGAACGAGAAGAGCCGACCCCAACAGCCTACCTAGGCAAGAGTTGGGACAGTGCAAGGAAGAAGATTCTTTCAATAGTTAAAAATTAAAACTACTTCTCATAAAGGATGAATAACTAACGATTTGTAAACCGTCGAAAGAATTTAAATTCTGAGAAAACATTTGTAAATAATCTCACATTAAAACACTTCTCCGATCCGATAATTGTTCCCTTAATAATAAAAAACTCTCCCCACTATGCGATTCCCTGCCCTACCCGAACAGATTCTGTATTCTGTATTAAATTCTGTATTAAAATTATTTTTTATACCTGATGATGAAAGAGATTCCTCCTTCCATAACAACAGTGGTGAATAATAACTCAAATACTGTGAGTGTAGTAGAAAGTTAAAATAAAAAAATGTATTTGAATTATCATCGACAAGAATGACTGTCCAAACATATTTTCAAGGCAGTACCACAGGGAAAAAAGACCGTAGGACGAACCAGAACATGGAGAAGGCAAATGAAGAGACTGCGAAGAAAGATGAAACTATCAATGGCCCAAAATAATCGAAACCGGACGAAGAGATTTTTTTAAAACATTGGAGAATCATTACAATAACTTATATCGAATTGAAATTCATTCCCTTTAGTACAAGTCAAATAAAATAATAAAAACCTTTCAATTCCAATTGGAATTTCTGCAGGGTTTTATCATTTTATTTAACTTGTATTGAATTGTTACTGTAATTATAGTTCAACGTTTTGTAAAAAATAAGTCAGAAATATGCAAGCTTTTATATTGCACAACTATTAGTTATTAGGTCATGGCTGCTCGAACATTTTCGACTCACAATCAAGGCAGGAATATGGTTCTGCGAGGTTATTAATGTTTTCCAAATAACCCTGTATATTTAGAAAACCTAGCAGATGTTCATCAATGCCAAATGTTCACCTAATTCGTACATTTAAATGAAATTGACACTTTCCTCCTGAGTAAAAGTATCAGTTTCCTTTCAAATTTCCCTACGCGTGACACATAAAGGTATTGGAATATTATAAGTACGCAGAATAACCGCCCCCCTTACAGTATTTCATAAACAAAAAATATGATAGGGTTGTATATAAGCGACGAGTCGAGTACTGCAGAGTTGCGGTGCGGGAGAAGTTTTGCAAAACTTCGCAGTTCGCAGGTCTTTACGATTTTGTTAATGTTTCGGATGAAGTTCGGCTGCTTCCTGCTGCCCGGGGGGGAAACTGAAAAACAAACCGAATTCGGAAAGAATTTTCGGAACAATTAACGGGTTTTTGCTAAAAAATATATATACTCTATAACAACAACAATAACAAGTACAAGATTTCATTCAAAAATTGTTTATTTAAGAATTGAAATTTAATATTTATCACGCATACACAGGCAATCGTTTTATGACAAATGCCAAAAGCCCACAGAGAAAATTTATGAATGCTGAATTCAAAGATAATATAACAAAAACAGTTTGTTACCAAATATAAAATAAATGAAAGATTTGTTTTCATTCTTACAAATAATTATGTAATTCAGGTTTAAACACTAAAAAAATAATCAACGTCAACACTTCGTACTTTGCATTACGCGACATCAAAAGAATCTCGGAATGTAAATAAGTAGATTATTTTACTTACAGCGATACAAAAGGTTTTCTGTGAAGTTGACAATTTAATAAAGTTCGTAATTAAATAATATTACATTAATTCTTCTCTAATCATGAGCGAAAAGTCGCTTATGATTAGAAAAAATAAAAAGACTTTTCGTGGCAGGAGCAACACTAAAAGATAGGATTAAATGATACGCATTCGTGATAGCCTGGACAGGTCTGGTGGTACGGGTACACAAGACGGAGATCACCAGACCACACGGTAAAGCAGGCAATGTTTATGTAGCTTCATTTACAGTCAGAGGAAGCCCAGAGGAAGACCAAAGAACTCATAGATGACTCAATTGCTCCAAAATCCTACAGAGGAATGGGCTGGATGAAAGCGATACCCAAAACCGAAGAAGATACAGCCTGAGAACAAGAAGAGCCGAACCCAACAGCCTATCTAGGCGATGAGTTGGGACAGTGCAAGGAAGAAGAAGAAGATGAACGACTTTTCGCTAACATTGTTTTTACTGTCCCCAAAGACAAAAATTGAGTGAGGATCGAATATTTGGTAATCGAGGAGGCTATGAAAATGATATGTTGTTCACTTCATTATAATAAAATGATATAAGGAATAAGTGTTTTTATACATTAAAAATTTCGGTAAGGGAATACTTAAAGATACAATACATTGTTTTATTTTTTATTACTGAGTATATTATGTATTCAGACTAAATTACTTAATAGTCCTTAAAGAAGAAAATAATGCGATATCAAAATACAAATTAAGTTTTCACAAATTTTCACAGTACACTGAAGTATATTTATAATAATTTTTCTATATGTAGTTGTTCCGTTGTACAACTATGTGGTAAAAATTTATTTGAAAAATAATCAATATAGAAAGATGATTGCGTGAGATACTAGGGAAGGTATTGTAACTAGACTTAATTAACTATAACGCTGTTTGCCTGCAGCGGTAGTTAGTACTATCATTCCTGTGTACATAATTTTTAACGGATGAATTTTCACATTTGAGGGGTATATAAACAAACCCGCTAGCAAGCAACTAAGGAAATTGGGATATAACTGTAAATATAAATTGTAACTGATTTTTTTTTTATCCAGAACGGAGATTTAAAACGATATTCCTTTGATAAAATGCTTAACATACAAAAATGTTTTCAGGAACAGTTATCAATTTTAAAACCAACACTAATTAGCAAAATATTATTTATGTTATTATATAACCACTAAAGATCACTTTTTTGTCTACCGGTTTCGAGACGTAACCCGTCTCTTCGTCAGGACAACCACTATACTAGCATGTAAATATCGCTACACATCACAAACATACTATTATTTACACAACAACACCTTCACAAAGTTTATTATCCAAAAGGATTAAGGATTTGAGTAAAGGAGAGACGGAAATGGGATGTCTAACCACAAAGTTAATGCTTAAAATATTAAAAATATTAATAATACCAAAACAAATTAATTGCCAGACAGAATTTTCAAACATGTCACCCTCATCTACCGTGCAGTTTTCTGGGATATTCTGCCGTGTATATATGACACGGCAGAATATTCCAGAAAACTACAAGTACACACAGAGGATTCTGAACGGCCGTGAAAACGTGAGAATATTTTTAACATCACCCTCAATTTACGTCCATTGCGTAGTAGCGGTTTTGTTTTTATATTCCTCAGTTTTAACTCGGTAGACGAAATGCTTTGTATTATTTTGGGTACGAAATTGTGGGTAATGGCGTAACGATATTAGTCTTATTGCACCATCCTTTGCATCTTATTGCACCCTCTTATTGCATGCTACGGAAAACAAGTTCAGCATATTCCAGGGTAGCACAACATATTAATACCCCATTAGCGAACCTTATCATTATTCGCGAAGAAAACAGCCCCCGAGGAAAATAATCCCCCAGCGTACAAAGGGAGAGAAAACCGAGAGACCTAAGACGCTCATGATTCCACATAAATTACAGGATGATCGATAAAAACTCAGCATACGACGTACTATTTACCCGGTTAAGGGCTGTTTCCTTGTTGGTTTCATTTTTGTAAAAGTAAATATTGGCTGGAGTTGGCGCCTTCTTGATTAAAAAGATCTTTTATTTCAACAAAGGTAAGGATTTATTTGTTAGAATTTTGTGTCTTATAATTAATATTAATGTTTTCGAAATATGATTTAAAATTATATTTACTTTGTTCTAAGAGACCCATTGTTCTACTTGATAAATTTGGCTACAAAATTCTTTGTTTGTAACCTAGTTACTTGCTTGTATTAATTACCACTAAATAATAAAAAAATGAGTAGGTAATTGTAAACGTATTTTAAGTCGAAAAACAGTTTCTTTATTAATTTACTCGCGCACCACCAAAATAAGTAGACATGAACTAACGTAAATTTCTGATCCACAATCCGGAACCACTGGTCTGGTGCCTTTAAAAATTACTACGACCCGGGTAATTTTAATTGATAATTAATTCAATTATGAAAAGGTCAACAAATTAAATACACTTATTAATTATAATGTCTTAATAAATAAGTCGCGCTTTATTAAAAGAAGACGTTTTTATTTAAGAGACTTGATTTGAAACAAATAAATAAAAATACGTTTTGTATACTAGGGGATTTTATTATGCAAGAATAAATACTTAAACTGCAATAACACGTCCAAGACATACGCGAGGGGAGACATTTCCCTCTTCTAAAGAACTAATTTACTTCATCTCCGTATGTATTTTGTATATACTTTATCTTATAAAATGTTCTTTATTATAAATTCATTATAATTTAAGATCGATAAATATTTCAAAATGTTGCGAACTCAGAATGCAAAAAACTTGGATTTAGGGTATTCAATTTATTTTCTACGTAAATCATTAAAGAATCAGTCCATTTTCGATTATCCAATCAATCATTCAGTGCACGGAGCAAACATAGGGGCGAGCTGTTTTGCTTTTCGATTTGGTTCACGGTGTTGAATAAATAAATATGTAGATCTATTTTGATTACAATTATTTGGGTCACGGATAAAAAATGAAGTAAACCAAAGTAAAAATTTAACTGAAAATACACAGACGAAAAAAAAACTTTCATTGAAACATAAACCCAGGATTGAACGGGGCAATTTGCCATAGAAAAGGCTCAGGTTCAAGATCTGGCGGCATCTCAGTTTTAACAAAGATTTTTGTCTAGCATTTTTAGTGGAATACTAGCTGTAACCTGTCAAAAATGACGGAACATTGGTTCGCGTGTTTTCTAAGCCCTAGTATATATTTAAAGCATATTTTTGGCGGTCTGCGGAAAAGCGGTAGCCACACGCGTTAATCGACCGGTTCGGTTTTGGTGGCCCGGGGTTCAAGCCATATCTCCGGCCGTTTTTTTATCCGTGAGTTCGAACGAAATTACGGACGTTACACGAAGTTACGGAGACAGACAACGAAGTTATTATGTTTGATGATTTATTTTTGAGTCAACGTAATCTTTATTCTAAGATAATGTTCTCTATTATACGATGAGTTCATAAATGGGAATCTTGATCCTTTAATCTGCTTCTACCGCGCGATATGCGATTCTAACTCTTATTTAGAGTGAAGAGAAGCGAGGTTATATCTTGGAAGGTATTTTACCCTCCGTCCGTATTTTCTTCTATATAGAATAGCCAACACATAATAAAATTAATGTCATTAATTAGTAAAAATATAATGTTTTATCTTGAGAAATACTAAAATGCTAACAACTTTGTAGTTTTTTCTTCTTTAGTACACCCGTTTATTGACCGAATAATCAGAGGTTTGATTCTTGTCCCGAAAGGCCCCCACGTAAGTCCTGTATATCGTCGCTGTATATATTATTAAGCCTATGTGCAGTTTAAAACATTCTCAGATGAATGAATCAATTTGTCAATTTTTCATATAAATAATAGAGATATACTAAAAAAAACATTGCCGTTCTTCTGGCAAGTCTGCCTAGTAAATATTTAAAATATTTTTTATAAATCTAGTCTGTGCAATTATTTTTTAAAACAGTTTCATTCGTTTATTTCAGAATCTACTAAAACGGCACATAGGCTTAATTATATATACAGCGACAATATGTTACGTACGATCAAAATACTCGTCGTACAAATATATATACATATATATATATTTTTTTTAATTATTAATTTTTTTTTAATCATTTATAATAATTTTTATATTTTTGTATTGGGAATTTTCTCCTTTGTATAAATTTATAATAAATTAAAAATTGGGGTCTCAAGTGTAATAGGAACCAAAATTTTAGGAAAGTTTTATTCCCCATTGCATCCCTGAGACAGTGAAGTGGTTTGTGCGGACTATTCGCTGCGTCACACGAGTGTCATTTCTTCGTCCGCGGCGTAGCGAGGACTTTAGCACTAAAAAATGCCAGCTTGGATTTTCCTGGATAAAGACTGCGGCGTAACGAGGACTATAGCACTATAACTTGGATGGCGAAAGAGCCAATATGGGAGCTTTTGCACATAGAACGGCCCTGCGTCTATGGTGGGTCCCGTAACACTTTCCAATACGGCCAATACTATGGACATTACCGCGATTTTTATGTGTTATTATTAATTTACGAATAAAGTCCGACATCTCTTAAAAGAACACCCTATATCTACCCCTGGCTTACAGACATTGTCTTAATATTTGATAATATCTTAGTAATAAGATACAGTTTGATACTTGCTGACACGCGATAACGTTGGTTGAGCGATAGTGTTGGGGTAATCCTCCCCGCTCTCCCCGCGCGCCTTCCCGAGTTCGAGGGGTGCACTTGCCCTTGCGCAGACCTATTGCACGCTAATTCGGAGGAGCAAAATTAGAAGGCTTACTGGGATATTAATAATGTTAATTCTGCAGTATCAGCAAGAGTGCGATAATGCCGGGGTTGAGGTGCAAGTCTGTAGAAAATATACACCCTTGTAATTAACAGACTTTGAATATCTTTTCTTTAAACTGGTAAGGACAAATAATACGAAAATATATTTTGCGTATTAAAAATTAGCATTTCATTTTAACCTAAATAATGATCTTAAATATGTATATTATCCCCGATCCCCAATAATAATAATTTCGATTGTCCGTCCATAACTTCCTATCCAACAGCTGATCTAAAATTGGTATCATAGCTGATCTCATTCCGTTTTCAAAATACCTAAGTATGATTTAAAAATTGTAATTTTAATAAAATACTTTGAATTAGATTTTTTTTTTAATATTTCAGATTAATGAAAATTAAAAATAATAAGTGCATCCGTTACTATATATCACGTATGTCATTGGTATTAATCATTAATAAAAAAACCATAATTCTCTATGTAATAATGTCAATCACCAACGCAACCAGATGGCACAAATAATGATGATGTGTATAAAATGGTGTACAAAAAAATATAATTCTCTACGTATGAATGTCTGTCAATAACGCTACTAGATGGCTCAAATAATAATGAGGTATAAGAAAAAAATCATAATTCCCTATTTAATGATGTCTATCACAAACGTAATCGAGACGTTACCCTATTCTAGATGGCGCTGTTCTCACAGCCTAAACTGGCGGCAGAAATGTATGCATAATAAAAGTACTTACGTAATTTTTCAAGGGTTATAGTTAGTTTAAATTAATAAAGTAATAGCAATCTATTTTTTTGGAGACTCCTACAGTCGTACATATTTTTTATTTACGCTTTAACAGGCCAAGAGGCTCAATTACAGAAGCGAAACAAATCACAAAACACCCAGGCTTGAATAAATCACATACATTAATTGTGAGCTCACCGGGAATCGAACCCGGAATGAATTCTAGATAATAATTATGGTTGAACATAATTATTATCTAGAATCTTGTGCACATTTCTGTAAACCTTGACAATTTTGATTTCATTATATTCTTATGTTAGAATTTATGTATCTCAAGTTGCTTGGGTAGTCATGAAGCACGCCAGTGATATATTGAACCTAAAAAAATTATGTTTTAGATGGCCCATTTTTGAAATTTCAAAACCATCGCAGACCCACCTTATAATCGAGGCGTTGTACGCAAATGGTGTTTTAGTATTTAGAAGTGCATAAAATATATAATATATTTTTTAACGTATTTCACGCACGCCAGTGATATATTGAACCTAAAAAAATTCTGTTTTAGATGGCTAATTTTTGAAATTCAAAACCATCGCAGACCCACCTTATAATCGAGGCGTTGTATGCAAATGGTGTTTTAGTATTTAGAAGTGCATAAAATATATAATATATTTTTTAACGTATTTCACGCACGCCAGTGATATATTGAACCTAAAAAAATTCTGTTTTAGATGGCTAATTTTTGAAATTCAAAACCATCGCAGACCCACCTTATAATCGAGGCGTTTTATGCAAATAGTGTTTTAGTATGTTACAAGTGCATAAAATATATAATATATTTTTTAAACGTATTTCAAGAGTGTATTCATTAAGCCAAACAAATCCTACATCAATTTATTTGTTTATTCATAATTTCATAAAAAAAAAGCCTTTTTCTCGAGCGCCCAATGTAGAATCCTGTCTTAATTAGGACAATGCCTAAAAAATCAATAAAAATGCATGTTGCCATTTAATTATAAACGAAATTATATTTAAAAAAAATTGTGTGTAATCTGGTGGTGGCTGAATTACATCTATTCATTTTCTATGCTGCTCTTACTCCAATAAACCTTACATTAATTTCGGTTTTGGAGATATTAGTGTAGGACACGGGGTGTGTGTACGCGGGGAAATGATTTGTGTACATCAAAATGATATTAGTGATCCACCTTGTATTCATATTAATCAAAATGCTATCGGCGTAGTAATTCCAGATATCTTCATACCCACACGAAAGTTCAAACACATCACCGGTTCACAATAGACCGTACGTACACCCTTATAGAAAAAGCAATCTCGTCACGCATCAATAACCGCATTATTACCGCCATACAATCCGGCGAGAGCTTCGAATTCTGTTCGGAGCATATTACACCCGAGCCCAGCGCAACGGAGCCGGCAGCGCTCCGGCTGGGGGAATCCCTCGATCTTTGGAAATATGACAAACTACAACGGGTTGTATTGTTGCCACGTCAGCTTATGGCCGCACACGCGGTTACTGCGCAATAAATCCGTTCAAATAGCTCAACAACCACTCAATTTTGATTGAAAATGATGAGATTTTTCACATACGCCGTGGGAGCTCGGCGTAATTTGAAAGCTAAATATTTACCCGCATTTTTAACTGTCGTAAATTCCCGAGAGTAATATTAGTTATGTCTCGAAAATCGTTAATAATTTTAATGCCAATGTCATAAAAATTCACATATCGGATGAACAATTTGCATTATAAAATTCATATATTTCATCTATAATATATTAAATACCACATATACTCATCACTAGATTACACATGCTGGGCAATGGGTACAGTGAGTTTATAGAGTATTCCGACTGCTTTAAAGAAAAACATGTCGTCGATTCTGAGACAGCGATATTTTATATAAAATATGCTTATGTTTCACTGTTTTACTCACAAGTTTGTTGATTCTCTAATTTTTTACATGATATTATAGTATTTTAAATTCAAATGATTTTCTGTGTTTACTTATAGTAACAATTTTTTTACAATGTACTGATTTTTTAATGTGTTTATTTTAATTTGTGATTGCTTGCTTGTGTACTTTTTCTCAATAGTGTTTAAACTGTAAAGATGTCTTTTGTTTATTTTTATTGTTTGTGTGTTCATATGGTGCTATGGTGCACCTTATACACACAAAAATAACCAAATATAACATTGAAAATGTCTACTATATGTAGAATAGGAATAATGGAGACTCAAATTAGAATTCCGGACCAAACATAATATTGAAGAAAATCACAATTGAAGAGATATACAAACATAATAAGAAGATATTTATTATATTTAATGAGAAAAAACACTATGGTTAGATATTTTAATAAAATGTTTACAAATTAATTTGGTATTTAACCACACGAGTTAAATATTTAATCAACCGATATAAATAAAACCAAAAGTAAAGTTATTACCTTTAAAATTTAATCTTGTATGTGACGTCAGTAATGAAAGGTTGTGATAAAATGACAAAAATCATTTTCAGAAGAAAATTAATTGTAAATAAAAATTTATTATAGTGAGCTAAGAATCGAATACATTGCGAAAGGAGAAGAACCAACAAACCTTGTTTTTTGTTTGCAAAGGAAATTAATATAAATTAAATTTTAATAACGTTTTTAATGCTACACATGTGGTTTTGGTGATTTCCTTTATGAGACTTGTCCACGACATTAAATATTTCAGCATGAAGACTCACAGAAAATGATGTCAAATATTTCACATTCGCTAACAATGGGCAGATCCTATATTTCATGCTTAGCAAAAGGAAACCACTTGGCATCCATTTTCATTACAGGAATGAAACTCTTCAAGTTTATATAAACATTTTAAAATTAGATAAAACTCGGCGCACTTGAAATTTCAGACGTTTTCTTGGAACTTTTTCCACGAGCTTAAAATATTTTCCCTGCCGTTGAATACAAATTATTTTCCGAGCTTACACGAGAAAATGCTTCATCCAACACAATTCTTAACTGTGGGTAATTTTTTTTAAGAGAATCGTGAAATTTTTAATGTAAGAGAAAGAAGAATTTACGAAGAAGTGAATTGTCAATTAGGAGGATATTAAACATTTTTGTTCTGAAGGTAATTTTATTTAATAGAAAAAAAACATTTATACTGTTAGAAATTTCAAATTAAATAACAAAAATAAATTTGTTTGGATTACACATTACGATTATGTAATGAAGTTGTGTTTGTAAGACCTGGTTCTCCATAAACGCATAGAAATTATAATATAAATATTACATAAAATAAAATATAAAATATATATGGAGCAGAAGATACAGGAGAAGAAGAGATTGGAGGTAAAATTAAATTACAAAAGTTATAAATATAAATGATAAAATTAAGGTTCACAGAGTACAAAATTGTATAGAGCTGAACTAAACCCCTTCTTGGCACACAGCGGAGGCATATTTATTTTTATTTTTTATTTATTAAATACAAATCATTATATATTTACATATTTGATACAAAAAAAAAAATTAGGTACATAATTTTTTTATTATTGTACCTCTCCAAAAAGAGACTAACTCTTGTGTCTGGAGAGGAAGTTTTTTTATTTATTTTTTTTTTTATTTTTTTTTTTTATAGTACATAAATATATAAAGAAGAAAATAAGTTACATAATATGAGATAATTAATGCATAAAGTAAAGTAAATAGTATATAAATATATATAAGCAGAAAAAAGTTACATAGTATGCGATAATTAATGCATTTATGTGGGAAAAACAATTTAAAAATAAAGTAACAATAAGCAAACAATTTTAAATGAATATAGTAAAGAGAGAAATTTAATTAATTATGAGGGTTTATTTCAATATTTTTTTTAAAGGTCTCATATTTTTTTCAATTCTTATTTTAACAGGTAATTCATTAAACCATTTCACACATCTAAATATATAATGATGCTGGGCGGTTGTGGTAGATATTAGACCTTGCATATATTTAAGACATATTAATAACGCAGTTAAAATATTTATCCTTACATTAATAAATCCCCTAGTAAACAAAACGTAATTCTTTACAAAAAATGTTTTAATTCTGTAAAAATTTAAAATTTCATTCCAAACCGAGTCACTTCAAATAAAAAGGTATTTTTGTAATAAGGCGCAACTTGTTTATTAAGACATTATATTTTTTAAGAGTATTTTGTTTGACCTTTACATAATTGTTTCAAAATTTACAAGCTCATAATAATATTTTAAACAAGTCAAACTTAGTGGAACCACAGTGCGCACACAGAAGTTTCTGTTAGTTTTATATTATTTTATTTTTTGACAAACAGACCGTCAACAGGTCATTAATGACCCTAATAAATGGTCCTAGAGTGACATTGGAGTACACAGTATGAATATTTTGTGAACATTTTGAATACGATATAATTACACAATTTACCATTTACGATAAATTAACAATAAATAATTAAATAATTGTAAATAACATTCATATAGAATATAATACAAATTCATAATAATTACACTCACTATACGGATCAAGTTACTACGAGCGTACTAACGCTACAAAAAAAGTGTGCCTTTAAAAATCATTATTATATAACTAAATTATCACCCCGTGCTTTCCCCGCGGGGGTAGGTAGGTAAAGGGCAGGGGGCGCCATCTCTTGTCCACATTAATAAATCTTCTCACGCAAGCTCGTCGACTGTTGAGGATTTTAACAGGTTCACCCTTCAATATCTGGTTTACTTGGTTACGCTAAGTCATTCTTTCTTAATATTTTTCCTCATTCATTCGTTCAATAAGATAAAGCGCAATTTTTTAAATTCTATTCGCTGTGCTAAATAAAGATCAGAAAGACATTCTTTCTTTAATTGTTCATTCTTACTTACACTAACATTATAAAGTACGCATGGTGAATACAGGGTACAGGTAAGGATTCAATTGGGTTAGTGTGAGTATTACAGAACGTCGTAATATTATAACTAAATATAAACATTGTAAGAATATTCATATTACAAACGACAGCATGAAAACGTGTAAGACGTCTGACCCGACCAGCTGCGCGGCTAGCAGATATACTAAAATGCGAAGATTGACAATCCGCCGAATCTGGCGCCCTGCACACAACAACGCAATATGTGGTGGTGTGCGCACCAGGCACTGCGCTCCTCGCACCACTCCCCCCTACAATACATACACGTATTGAGAATTAACGTCAGTTTCTTCGAAAAAACATTTAAATCTGTTGTGTCCGGTAAGTGCATATATGTATACTGTTATTATTTTATTGAATACATAAATAATAATAAAAAATAATAACGAACTGACCCAATAAGTATCAAGTAGCAGAAATACAAATCTTAGTAAATTGCATACCCTGTAGTATTTACCACAACTGCCCAGCATCATTATACATTTAGAGGAGTGAAATGGTTCAACGAATTACCTGTTAAAATGAGAATTTAAAAAAAATCGTATATTATGGAGGAATACCTAAAATATTAAATACTCTGTATTTATGTAGTAAATTGAGAGAGATATGCCAATGCCAACTCAGTTTACAGTATCGGAGAGGAAAGGTTAAATACGGAGTATAAAAGCAAAGGCAAAAATATCCAAAAAAATTATGCGGTCATCGAGGATTACTACTTTATAATGTACTAAATTCGAGATTTTACAGTAAACATTGCCTTTAAACATATAGGGATTTTGGAAGGGATAGATACACAAAATCTAGAATTCGGTCCATTTTATATTAGTAATCCTCGGTGACTGCATTTAAAACAAAATTAAATCATTGGATATAGTTGCCTTTGCTTTTATACCCCACAAATGAAAACTTCTCGTCTTGATTCATGGGCCATCAACTTGTCGACAAAACACCACTTATCATCTGCTATACAATTTTGCATTTTACACTTTTTCATTTGACGGAATTTTAGATGGATCTATGTATAATAGATGAAGGTTCGCTACATTGTAGATGTACCGTTAGATCGGCCACAGAGAATGAATGCATCACAGCTTCGGCGCGCGGCCGACACGAGGCGCACTAAGTGGACAGGGCTGTCTGCCCCACATAATAGTAGGGATGGGTCGTCGACGTATTTACCGTCGACGAAACGAGACCGTCCACGTCCATCCATCGACGAGACGATCAACTAGTTGAATTCGTCAACTAGTTGACGCGTCAACTTCGTTACGCGGACGTCGCGGACGTTCTATCTAAACATCGGGACGATGGTCAACTGTCTACGGTTCAACACGACGCTTCTCGACGGCTCAACCGTTGGCTATTTTTATGACGTTAATTTTCAAAATTTAAAGAAGTTCGAAGAAATATAGTTTCGGGGAAAGTAAAACCGCTACCTGTGCTTATATGTAAAAAGAAATATTTTATTATTTATTTGTTTACGCACATTACAGGCTTTTACATATTGTTTTATATACTTCTTTCTATATATAAAAAAGAAAGAAGTAGGTGTACACAACAATATCAGGTGTAAGCAGTAAAATATTAGTTCAATAAAAAATAAAATAATTAAACAGAATTGTTTTATTTTATACAGCGTAAAATTGGGAATTCACCGAATCGTCGCACGTGAAATCACAAAAAATCAAGTAAAAAAATAATAGATAATAGCTTATTAAGCCTATCTCGCCCTACGCATGTATTCAAATTTCAAATCTCTAGTCATAGTTCGTGTACACAGATCTGCACTCTATGGTAGTGTACTTGAGTTGAAATGAAATTACCCGTTGAGCCGTCTATGACGTCTATGGCATCTACAAATCGACAGCGAGAGATGAGAGAGAAATAAACGGAGACGTTTTGTCTTGCTCTCGCTCGTTGCTTTGCATTGCGTTAATCTCGAATCGTCCACCGACCACGGCGTCCGCTGTCCACCGTCTACGAATTCAACTAGTCCATGCGATAAACGTAAACGGTCGACGCGTCGATGCAACGTCAACGGTTGATTTCAACTAGTCCGTCCATTCAACGCCCATCCCTACATAATAGTATAGGTACAACTACGGGAACATGTCCACGCTTTGCACCGGCCGCGAGAGATTCTGCTTTAGTGCAACCGCTCCGCTAATTTCCCGGTTGTCTGCCCGTGCATATGAAATGCTGCCACCGGAAATAGACGGAACCGACCGGACATTCCCGATATATTTTTATAGAGATCTGCCGAGATTTCATTCATGGGTTAACCAAAATTTTAGTGGTTGAAATTATTGAAGTTCATACATTTAAAAAACTATTATTTAAAAAAAAAAATTAAGACTTTCTTTGCATACATTCATCATAATCGATTATCAATTAACACAATGCAATATCCAAATATTAAACGCGTTCTTTTAATACCTAATTCTTAAGCTGTTTCTGCGACTCTTGCTTGTGAGTAACGTGATTATTAATTTTAATCCAAATAAACCAAGTCATGGTCATCCACTTTGCGTAAATGTTGAAAGTTTCAGAACTCTAGACAGTCGGAAAGTTGGTGAAAAATCAATTACATGATTCCACCACAACAAACAAACGACAAGCCGACAAAGTGCTATAAATGTGCTATAAAAAAAAATAAAAGTGCTGGACCTATATTCTTTCCGAAAATAAGGCTTTTGTTTATAATAATGTCTGGATGTTTAGATGATATATTATATTATTATAGAGGTCTAGATGACTTTTGATTATTATAGATGTCTAGATGATATATTATAGATGTCTCATAGAGACGAAGCTATTTTTTTATATGGTAAAATAGGTATGAAAGTCTTTTTGGGTGTCCATAGGGCTTACGTCATACCTTATCACTTTACACAATGCAACCTTCACCAATTCCACCCACGATAGAGTCCATTCTTAATGCGGCAGCAAGAATAGTGTACGGAGCATCAAAATTCACGTATGTAACATCCCTTTTGCGTGAACTACATTGGCTTCGTTTTCCTCAAAGAGTCGAGTTTAAGTTGTGTTGGTTAATGTAATATGGCGCCTGTGTATCTTCAAGAGCTCTGCATCCCAGACGACTTAGACAGACCAGCCAACTACTTCAGCTGCAGGAAGGGTTGTAGAACCGACCATCCACTACAAGAAGACTAAGTTTAGTGAACGGGTATTTGCGGTGGCAGGCCCAAAGGCGTGGAACTCTCTTCCCTACGTATACGGAACAATGCATCAGAAACAGTGTTTAAAAAAAAGACTTAAAACGCACAAATTAAATACTAGTATAGGACTAAACAATGTTTGTGTAAAGCGCCCTTGAGGTGATTTTTTTTACGAAAATGGCGCTATAGAAATTACCCATTTTTATTATTATTATTACAACAGTTACAGGTTCAGACCGATTTAACACGGTTAGGTAGATACTGACAACACATAAATCAATGGAACTTATTCAGTGATATCGTTAACGGATATAAAGGTATATTTTATAGTGAATGATCGAGGTTAGAATTTATTGGCGGTGTGCCATAACAGTAGTCGAGAGGCGGCTGCGGGCTGGCCCAGGAAGTCGGCCTACTCTGAGGCGCTTCTGGAAGGTTGTTAGCGCTGTGAGGCGCCTCTGATGACCTCGTTCGGTCCGTTCCGCCCCAACCGTCGGCGCGGCTGGGCATGAACATCCTCATTATCCTCTGCACGTTTAGCACGTCTCCGAGTGTCGTCTTTTTCATTTTTATTATTCATTTATTTATTTCATCCCTAAAACACAGGGTGTAACGGAGCTAGTCCAAAATATTTTACAGATAGATTCCTGCCCAAATTACGAGATATTCTAATATTAATGAACGACTTCAAAGTTTGCATTTTTTTCAATATTTCTAAGTTATTTTCTGTAAAACATTGGACTATCGTTAAAGTAGCTTGTATCGAATATTAAAAATTCATCATCTTCATCCCCTTGTCCTGGTAGGGTCGGGGGCCCAAAGACTCGACAAGGTGCTTCCATATTCCCCTGTCTTGTACTGCTTTCGCGTGAGTCCACCAGTTTAGACCCATTCTGTTTTCAAATACATTTTTTGTTGATTCTCCCAGCTTGATCTGGGGCGATCCACCGGCTATCGTCCTTCCGGGGTTGCCAAGAGAATTCTTCTTGGTATTCGTTTCTCTGGCATTCGTAGGAGAAGGGGCTCCATGCCGAGTGAGTGCCTTATGTCGGCACTCCTCACTCTGTACATCATAAATTATTGTGTGACTCCCGCTACCCCCCTTAGATAACTCATCTCGGCAACCCGATGTTTTATGGCTTGAATTAAAGCGAATGAATTTCTAATATTCGATATAAATTACTTAAATAATAACGTTCTATGAAAATAAGACAGAAATATTTTTAAAAAAAAATGAAAACCTTTAAGACGCTCATCTCCATTACTGATATTAAGATGTTTACAGAAAATTAGCCAGAAATATTTTTTTAAAAATTAACTGAAATCGCTCACCTCCATAACTGATATTAAGACATTGTTGCTTCAATACTTTCGACTCATAATTAAGGCAGAAATCTATCTGTAAGGTATTGCTGACTACCTGTTACAACTGTATACTCTGCGGAATTTGTAGTAACAGCGGGATTATTGAACTTATTTAAAACGTAGGTACAAATTAGAATGAAGCTAAAAAATTATATTCTTCTAGCGCTCATCTAATAATTGAACGTTAGCGGATATGTTTGCAGCAGTTCGAAATAGGTGGAATAAACTTTATGAACCATTTACGTTCAATTTTTCAACCAAGATGTCCTTCGTCTTTCAGGACCAATTCTGCTCCCAATTTTGTCTAAAATGATGAAATGCACGATCTTGTATTTTTATAGGTGTGTTATGATGTGGCCAATATATTTCAATGTTCAGGATTTAAGTAAAAAAAATAATCTTTTTTTGAATTTCCATAATGTTGCCAGCGCAACATTTTCTGAAAAATAATAATATTTTTTTTATTTGTTTATTAGAGACAACACTACTATTAATAATAATAATCTTCTTCTGTGTGATATATTTTGTTGCACGGCACGGCACACGACGGGACATCGCACTCATAACACATAAATATGATACACTTTCACACACACACATATTTCAAATAAACGCAACAAAATTGCGTGTATTTTTGTTAATAAATCACTATTAGTATTCAATTGAATCATAAACCAACAAAAACTGACAAATATCGCAAAACATATCGTATATATTTGTATATACGTGTACAAATAAATCGAAAATCGAAAAAATAAATCGTATTTCCCGCGCACATTGCGCGTGACCTTGACGATGGAATATTTGAATTTCGATTGCACAACACGCGATCGGGGCGACATCTACAACTTCTCTATACGATTTTGACGGCAGAAAAACTTCCGTTTTGATTGTTGATTTAAAATATAATCGGTGATGTTTTTGAGTTGAAAATGGAACGACAGGTCACAACAGGATTTCTCTATTGGGAAAAAATTACGTTTTTCAAATTCGATACGCGGCCGTCGATAAATAAATTATTTTGTGCCTGTCGGATATGTGCGTCCGCGGCCCAGGGGGGGTTAAGGATTTCATTTTCACAAAATGTTATTTATGATTGTCTTTAACCATTAAAAATAACTTTTTTGTCTAGCATTTTCGAGACGTAACCAGTCTCTTCATCACTACACTACACTAGCATATAAATATGATTACACACCACATCCATAGTATTATTTGCACACCAATACCTTAACAAAACACATTTCACATGCGTTAATACTATGGTTGTGGTACGTAGTGATATTTACATGCTAGTGTAGAGGTTGTCCTGACGAAGACACGGGTTACGTCTCGAAACCGGTAGACAAAAAAGTCATTTTTAGTGGTTAAATACTAACATAAATAACATTTTGTTAAAATGTCAGACCACAAAATTAATGCTCTAAATTTTAAAAATATTAATAAGATTTCATTTTCCTTTCGCATTCGAATCATCACATTATTAATTCTATCAATCCATCTTATATGTAGAAGCTAAGTCGCTTTAGCTAAAGCTTTAGAATGATAAAAAATGAAATGAAATTATTTTGAACATGCTGTATTATTATGCAAATCGTAATATTAGGTCCTTACATATGAAATTGACGTTTAGTATGGGAGGAACATAAAGCCGATTTTTTTTATTATAATATATTTATTTAATCAAAGTACGTACCATTGCTATCTATGCACTTTTGCCATCTCATAGGTAGTTCATCGATCCCTTTACTATAAAAACCATTCGGACGGGAATCAATAAAATCTTTGAAGGCGGTTTTGACTGCCCCATCGGAGTTGAATTTTTTCCTTTGCAAGAAGTTATCCAAATTTCGAAAAAAATGGTATTCTGTTGGGGCAAGGTCCGAAGAGTACGGTGGATGTCTTAGACATTCCAATTGAAGCTCCTCTAATTTGGTAGCCGTCTGTTGTGCAGTGTGTGGTCTAGCGTTATCATGAAGCAGCAGTGGCCTAGAGCGATTAACCAGCCTCGGTTGTTTAGCAGCTAGCTTTTCATCATGGTTTGCAGTTGCTGACAATAGACATCTGCCGTAATCGTCTGGCCAGATTTAAGAAAGCTGTAGTGAACGACACCAGCACTAGTCCACCAAACGCTCACAAGTAACTTTTTTGGAGTCAATTTTCGCTTGGGGCATGGTTTGGCTGGTTCGGCAGGGTTCAGCCATTGCGATGAGCGCTTCCGATTATCGTACAGGATCCACTTTTCATCACAGGTAATGATTCGATTTAAAATCCCTTCATTATTGTGCCGGTTGAGTAATGCAACGCAGCAGTCAACGCGCGTTTGTTGATTTGCTTCACTCAATTCGTGAGGTACCCACCTTTCAAGCTTTTTCACCTTACCAATTTGCTTCAAGTGGATTAAAACAGTTTTATCACTAACACCGCAGCCTGCAGCTAACTCGGATGTGGTTTGCGATGGATCCGCTTCCACATAGCCTTCAATTCTTCATTATCAACTTTGGTCTCCGGCCGTCCACGGGGCTTGTTCTGCGGGTCGAAATTTCCAGAACGAAAACGTTGGAACCAAAAACGCACTGTGTTTTCTTTTGCGGCACCGTCGCCATACACATCATTAATCCTTCGAGCCGTTTCTGCAGCCTGGTGCTACGGTGGAACTCGTACTCGTAAATAACGCGATATTTCAAGTTTTTCATTTTGTAAACTGAGTGACGCAAAGAAAAAAACAATTGAGGAAAAAACAAATGAATTATAATTTTCAAAACACAAATACATGAGTAAATAGCTGTATAAATTTGGATTTGGAATTCCTAACCAAAGAGAAGATATTTGAGATCAAATTTGCCAGTACGGCAAAACGTGAATTTCATATGTAAGGACCTAATATAATAGAGAAGATGCACATTTGAACGTAAACTCAAGAGGGATTTTTTGAAATTCGAGCCATCCTCCGAAACCACTTCACTTTCCACTTAACCGTGTTTGCATATGAAAGGAGAGGGCACAGATTAAGCTAAAAGCATCGGTGGTTGCAGCGGGAACTATCGGATTGGATCCCCGATACCGACCATTCCCTCCGGATATCGCGGAACCTACCAGTGGCCGGATACCCCGCAACATATCCGGGGATTGAATTAATCAAATGTGGAATACAAAACAGACAATCTAAGTCAGGTCACGGGTAGAACGGTACTTAAATTGATGAAGAGGTGCTTTAAGAACAATCCAGAAAAACGACAACGGTCAAGAGATGGCCGTCCGAGACTCGTGTAAAGGTCAGAATACACCGCAGTAATTGTTAACCGATGCTCCGCGGAGTCTTTCCATTATATACAAGGCCAGTACGCAGCCGTAGGAAACTGCTCGAGTAGATATATTTTGGAATGCTATTATTCACATCTTTAATTAATTAATGCGAGCGGAAGTTCAGGTTCCAAAGTATACAGTGCCACTTGCACATAATCAAAGGTTCATAAAGATACATACGATAGTTGATAAATTTATGCGTTAACCTAACCTAACCTAACTGTACACACGATCATTCCGCATTGCGTACTGGCGCAGTATATTATGGAACCACCCTATTTGCGTAGATCAGTACAAAACATACACGATTGTTGCGTAGTGCTGATGTATAGATTGGAAGACGGCAGTGATAAATTTGTATTCCAAACTACACGCGATCAGTCTCAGGCCCTTGCGTGGGTACTTAAGCCATGTATTCACTAGGGGACAAATTGTCCCTCAACAGCACGCGCGGCGTAGAGTCTACGTGACGTTGCAACGTCGTGCACTGTTCCGCGACCTCGCGCACAACATAGCGCGGCATTTCTACGTGCCGTGGCAACGTTGCCATGCGCACGGTACCCGAGCGTACTCACTGCAACATTCCGCGGAGCGTCAGTACCACGTGGTATGTTTACAAGTGAATACGCATGCGCATCTGTCAAGATGGACAATGCGGGGAAACGAAATCGTTCTTGAACTCATCGAGCTGTATCGATCGAAGATCGCATAGAATGTCCGTCCTTCTTTCTCTTTGCAGTAAATAATTTCGCATTCTCCTCTTTTTTCTCCTCTTACTTTTCGATAAACTCATTAACATAAACAGATACGCGGCTATCATCATAACCTCATAGGGCGATATATTTCCGCGACGTCTGGAAAACAATAATTATTTGCAAAAAGGACCTTGTTTTTAATAATATTCAATTTACTACAGTAAAACCTCGTTTATTTGAAATTGCGACCCAAAAAAACATTTCGAATTGCGCGGAACCCCGTTTTCGCCAAATGAGATACCGCAGCTGTCAACATAAGCTCATCGGGTGACATTTCCGCGACAAGATATGCGAGTCCCGGTGTGTACACGTCAAATGGCCGCGTCATTGTCCCCGAAACATGAGCGTAGATGTTGATGCGACATGCCGAGCGGAATGTTTCGCGATTTGTCCCCTAGTGAATACATGGCTTTAGCCTTGTATAGAATGGAAAGACGCTGCTCCGCGAGCTTGTTGCAAGTGCTGGCAAAATGATGAAAACCAAAATTGAATGTTGTTAGCTCATCTAGTTATTTAATGCTGGATTATTCGAACCTCACCGTGTACGAGTATTTGATTGAGTTCCACAAATGATGGCAGCACTTCGTGAGAACATAAAAGCACAGATTATATGAAGGGTACAAAGAATTCGAGATTTATAGGAATCATAGACTATAAATTTATAGAAAACATGATTTTCGAGGGGAAAGATGCATAAAATCTAGAATTCAGTACATTCTAAATTAATGATCCTCGGTTCATAACATTATTTTAATATTTTAGATATTGCTGCCCTTGCTTTTATACCCCACAGTTGTGATTTGCAATCTAATATTATTTTCATTTTATGACTCTTTAGATTTTGGTAATCCGTAAATTTTTCTTATGACCAAAGTGCTCCCTGACTTTAAAAATGTTAAGAACCACTGAGGTACCGAGTCGAGTACGGAGGGAGCTGTCATCGCATTTCATCATAGCAATGAGAGATTGTCGAGAGAAATCTCATCCATGTAGTGTTATTTTATCATTATCATTACAAAGCACGTAGTTCGGTTAAGTGTATTTTTGGATTGGTGTGAATTTTTCTTTTCGTAATACGCACATTATTTTATTTTTATTAATTCAAATTGAAGTTTACAATGCACATGTTTTACAAAAAAAATTAAACAGTTGAAAAATATCTGCTCCATATATCCACGAGTACTAGCTTACAAATATATTTGTAAAATTACTTAAATGTCGTAATGGTGATATGTTTAGTATACATGTGTGTGTGCATGTGTGTGTGTGTGTGCGTTGTTCGTTGTTTTAATCCTATAAATTCATTATTTTAAGTTTTTGCTCAAGAATATAGTACAGAATTGAGGGTACTCATACTCATATCCGCGGAAGATTGCAGACTATACAGAGGGATCTGATGAAGTCTGCGATCAATGGGTCGCTTCTGGAAGTCGCCGTAAACGCTGAAATCGGGACAGATAGCGCCCGTCAATTTTGGCTGAGGTATCATCATCACCATAGCAACCACGGCTGCTCTACCAAGAGCATAACGAAGGTGAAGGTGAGATTATAAAACTGCAAAAGGTGCGCAAAGACGACAAACGATTATTATTTTAATCTTACCTCAAAAGTTAACAAGTAGTACCTTAGCGTCAAAAAAATTTAAACGGGTAGTTATTTTTAATGTTTAAATTATTAAGTCAGAGGGCGAAACTCATTCAAAATTTTACACGAATGGTGTTCAACTGTTTCTTGCGACATTGCGTAGTCGTAATAAATTTTGTATCCTCTGAGGAAATTGAAATTTTGTAGCTCAGACTCATTGGCTTGAGCGTAAAATGCACAACATAAAATAATCTTTTACGAGCGTGGTTAAGACCTTTCCTCTCCCTTTAACTTTCGTACGCCCTTAAATGTTAGCACATAAAAAGGCATCAGGTATGGAAGTCGAGTAATACATTTTGTTTCTTAATATTTAAAGTTTTTGACCCTTCAACTCCGGTGTTTTCTTTTTGTTTAAAGTTTTTATTTAGCTTCAATTGTCGGTCAGCGAAAAATCTTGTAATAAATATTTGACACATTCCTGATGACAATACAATAATAATTCATTAATTTTACGAAAACCGTTTAAATATTTAAAAAATATATTTAAGGTAGTGTGTTATTTTATCGGATATTTTACGCACCGGTGACATCTGTTGGTGTGTATTATTTTAAATGTGACGTTTAAATTTTGAGGTTAATATAATACTGTAACAACATTCGAATTTTGGTTGTACCTGCATATCAGTAGATTGTATTCGAAAGTCAATTATACTGTATAATAAATTTTAAATGGTTAATATAAATAAATTGTGAAAAGTATATAAATACACTTTTTAATTAAATTGACAATGCCAAAAGTTTTAATTCAGATTTATTAATTTTAGCTAAGTGAGGTGAGAACTGATAACAAGATGTTTATGACGAAGATTTAAAAGTAGAAAATAATAATGTTTTTAAAAAATAAATAAAAGCATGCTTTTATAAAAACGATAAAGAAAATGAACAGCCACAGAACTAAGAGCGATCACAGTATATGCGTATGTCAATAAAATCAATAGCGTGTGCCTTTTTCCTCAAACCCAACAATCGCTTGCGCAAACTTACTTTAATGTATAATTCATTCTTCGCGTGAACTCATACGATCATGTGATCATTTGATCGCTCATATGATCATTGTAATCGCTTTTAGTACTGTGGCTGTCAAAAATATATTTTTTAATATTATTAGCTACCAATGGAAGCCCACTGTTATTTATGTTGTGAGATTATGCTCGTAAGCATACGATGAATATTCATGTCACGGTTCCCTACGTAATAATATCGGAACAATTAAGCATATTATTAACACAGTTCACTGGCCATTTTAAGGCAATATTTACTCATATACTGTACATGAACTGAAAATATTTGTGGTTGTAATAGAATTACAACTAAAGCCCGGTTATTTCAAATTGGATTAAAATAAAAGTTCGCTTAAAGCACAGATATTTAAGGAAACGGTTTGATTGGCGGAGAAAGCAAACATCTGTGCTTTATACGAATTTTTATTTAAATCTAACTTGAAATAACCGGGCCTAAGTGGTTGCCTCACCACAATTCTCATTCCTCAACTCATTCCTAAATTGTATTTATTGATTCTGCTGCTGATTTATTCCTTGCAGTTTCGAGCTGCTAGAATTATAATAAGAGAGATTTACTCTCAAGTGACAGTCAACGTTGGGGGTGGGGCCTGACACAACACTAAGAGAAGAAGAAGATTTGTGACAGTCTTTATTTTGTTCTAATTACAATTTATTTTATCATTAAGACATTTATTATAAATTTATCATAGAAAGTGTATTGTGTAAAATATTGTAAATCTAGAACTCATTCATAAACTGTACTTATTGATTTGCGAGTCCCCATTGAATCTAAATATTATTTAAAATTTATTTCATCGTTTGAGTAACGAACGTAGTTAAAGTGACTTGCTTATTAATAATTATATATAAACGCCGTAAAACTAAAAATAACCGAATACTTTAAATGCTAAATATAAAAAGATATTAACCTAAAGATTTCAATAAATTAATATGAATAAAGAGTCATTAAATTGTTGCGAGTATGAACTTAAAATCATTGATCAAAATATGTTTACTTTGAAATACTGAAATTGTAAACAAATTCCAGCTAAAGTGGATAAAAATAATATCGAATCTCAATTACTACAAACAAATGAAATCGCGGTAAACTGTTCGAAGACAGTTATGGAACGTTCGAGAAATAATAATCTCTGAACAGTTAACACTTTATATCTACGAGAAGATCTGGAGACTGCCCCCCTAAGGACTTTGCGGAAAACTTCGAGGAGATGAGGGGGAAGACGATATTCCGGCCCGCGGAATCTATTAAGATACAAATATCGCTCGGTTGGGCATAAATAAAGAATAAAAAAGAAAACGTTAACCATCCAGTTAAAATAAATCAGAATTCTGTACAGATTTAATTTTTGAAATTTTAAAATTTCTTTCCGGTCTTTCCGAAAATGACAGTATAAAGTACCAGCGAGTCAGTAAAATATAAACGAATTCATGGAGTAGGGGTAAACGTAAATATTAGTGATATTATAGTTTTACAAAGTAGGTAAAAAGTCACACCGAAACACAGACAATTTGAATAGTAAATTTCTCATATATTATACAAAAGACGCCGCATCTCACGGCTGTTTAACTTCTAGGGACTAGTTCATATGTAACTCGACTGAGTTGTTCCGTGCGGCGGTAAATAAAGTCGTAATCGCCAGAATGATCGCCGGCCTCCAATAGGAGATGGCACCATAAGAAAAAAAATATACAAAATTAAACAATAAAGTCTTGGTGTGTATGTATGTAGTATAGTAATGTAGTAGTAAAATATGTAGTGATACTTAGAGGTAAAATAGTGATCGTAAAATTTCCATACGGGTAATAAAGTTGCCAACCAGAACACAGATTCTTCTAGCGAGACAGGTACGGTGTAATAATTTATATATCTACCTTGTACAGATCTAAATAAATACATCAATAAAATAAATCAAATGATATAGACCTAGTTTTGGTGATACTGCTTACCAAAGAACATGCATTATCATGCATCCACAAACAAAACCTTACGAGGTGTAGGGTCCTTTTAATAGAGCGAGAAAACATATAATAACGGTGTACAAAGGGTTATGGTAGATGCTAAATTCTAAAATTTTTACTATGTAATCATAAATCCAAAAAGTGAATCCGTGATTTTTTCTCTAATTCAAGTGTGAATTGTATTTTATTGTGAAATTAATTAAGGAAAGAGAGGAAAGATTTAAGTTAACATTTCGTGCCTGTCCATACACAAAAAAAATCGCCAACGTATCTCTTCCAGAAAAGTACGTTACTCGACAATGAAGATTTAAAATAATACATAACCTGCAGATCTTAATAATAATATTTATTAATTAATCTATTTTAAATTTCATTAAAAATAAACATTGAGTTCTACAAACTCAACACAAAAACCATAAATAAAAACAAGGATTTGAAATTGAAAAGTTTATTTTCGAGATTGTTCATGAACATATCAGCAATAATCGGGGTGGTCGTCAGCAATAATTAAGCAATGGATAGTTAGTATGTAGACGTAAAGTTACTCCAAGTGGTTAATACAAAGTTTTCAATTAATTTACATTAAAAATTATGTCAAACCACAAATTTAACGCTATAAACATCAAAAATATAGAGAAACATAACTCAAATACAAAGATCAAAAGCTTGCTGGTTAATTGAGGGTGATTTGAAATATTTTTTCACTGTGTTTCCAACCTCTTAGCTATATAGGCTTTTTTATTATGTATATTATACAATACTTGGAATCAAAAAAAAAAAATATATTGGACGACGGGAATCATTTTTCATAATTAATGAAACTATAATATTTTATATCAAAGGTATATTCAATATGTCAAGGCAGATATCATTTAGTAATAAAATTCTTGATTACGTAGATATTTCTTGGGTCTGATAATCGGAAAGGGAGCACGAGAACTTGAGGTAAAAATAAAAGGCAACTTTTAGAATATGACTTTGCAACATCTGTCTCTGCCCCCGTTGGGGTGATAAGGGGATGGGAGAAGTTTTTCAATCCCCTCTAACCGAACTCTCAACGTTCAGGTCGATAGGATAGTTAGAGAGATGAGCGTGGTTAAAGTGATCACTGATTTCATAAATCTGAGAGGTTATTTTAACACGTGAATCCCACAGATTATAGGCATGTAATTGTATCCTAAAAATCCACATTTCCACAACAAAGATTTTGTCATTTGTATATTTCTTCTGAAATGGTATTTTCATATAGAAAAAAATACAGTTGTTTGTCCAACTTTAAATTTTCTTCATCGTAGCAAAATATATTTAAAGCAAGAAACGACAACATTTCGAAAAAAAAAAATTTCTAAAATTTTAGGAACTTTTATGCGGTTTTTTACATGTAAAATCACTAAAGTAACATCAATTTTAAGTATGAAAATTAAAGTATAATAATGAGAAAAGTGAGAATAAAGTAATGAAATGACAAATCAAACATAATAATTTCGTTGTCTGTCTGTCGATAAATCCGGAAATTGCTGGAATTAAAACTTTAGATAATTAGAACGTGTCACGCTGTCAGCGCGATGCATATGTTGCGCGGTCACGCAATGCAAGTCGTTATTATTATTTCTTGTGACTTTTCATGGGTGTACAGCTACTTATAAATATTATTGAAAAAAATCGCTCTATTTTAGCAGCAAAATCCTCATCCTAGTCTCGCATTCCAACAAGTTGATTCAATTTTATCCTTCCGTAATATAAAATGAGCCACGGTAATTTTTAAAGTTAAAACAGCACAATTTACGAATTGCTAACTCTTAAATGATAACAGCGGATTCTTTTTAAATAGGCTTCTCATAAATAAATGTATTAAAATTTTATAGAAAATAATTTTGTGAAACATAAAAAGTTGAGACTCTTCGTCAATATACGAGTTAATAAATTGTGCAGTCGACGCTAGCGCGGTCCAAACCAATATTTTAATTTAAACATCAAAACAGGTTTGAACTAATACAAATAGGTTTTTATCAATATCTATTTTCCGTCATTAACCAAGTCTAAACCAAAGCATTATTTTTCTCCGAACCGAATTGTAAAATCCAACGGGCCAAAAACTCGGCGGTCAAATTAGAAATAATTCGTATTTCATTACATTCCAAAGCGCTATTTGGAGGAATTTTGTTTGCATATTTGTTTATCATATGCCTAAAATGCAAATATTATTTTAAAGCATACCCACAGCAAAGGACTGAATACGTTAAAAACTTTTCTATTTGAAAAGCAAAGTTGGCCTCAAACATTTTCGAAATGCATTTATGCAGATTTGTAAATTTATATGCGGTGCATACCGGACACTTTGAAGGGCGCTTCGTTGCGTATTTTATTTAAAAGGACAAATTTTATTAATATGACCTTTACGGTATAAAAAACCTACAATTATGTTCGATACGTGATTATGATAAATATGTTGATGTATTTTCTGGAATAATAATAAGTATTAAAATCTTGATTCTTAATGTGTGCTTTTTTTAAAAAGAAAGTGTGTATACGTATTAACTTCTTGTGAAGTCGGTTTTCGGAGTAATATAATGTTATTAGAAGTAACAAGAATAAAATACTAAAATGTTTTGGGGCCAATGGTCTTTTCATCAGGATACAACGTATACTAAAAATTAAAATTTAAGTATTAACAAAATAAATAAAAATTTAATGTCATGACTTCGATTTTTAATTTTTAATAAACGTTGTACTCCCGTATAAGGGCCATTGGCTCCGAAACATGTTGGTATTTTCAATAAATGAGTAGTGTAAACAAAGTATATTCTTGTTAAATACATTAATATGTCATCACAAAATCATTCTACAATATAATATCGATGTTTTACTAATAATGTCTATTACAAAGCATTTTAAAGATTAATGTATGTTATAGATATCTCACAGAGACGAAACTGTATTTATTATGGGAAAGTAGGTATAGAAGTCATTTGGGTGTATATAGGACTTATGACCTATCTTATGGTTGGCTTAAGTGATCACTTTACACAATGTAACATTCGCCATTTCCACCCATGATAGAATATACCATGCTTATTCATTTTTTGGAAGTTGTATATATGTTCAAATTGCGTGGAAAGCTTTCACATATGAGTTGTAAGCGCCTTTCCATGAGGCCTGTACAAAGCCATTTTCATTCCCCTATATTCCCACAGATGTCGCTAATGAGAAAATCTACAATTAATTTTTATGGAATTTTGAGAGCAATATACATTGTTGTGTAATGAAATTCATCCGAATTACTTGCATTACACTAGGATACGCCAGGAAATATTATTTCCAATTTTTGTTAAATTCCTTTTTACCAGTATTTACAATTCAGAATATTTTGAGTTTGTTCAAATCTTTCAGAACAGTGCTGGATTTATGTCACAGAGACATTATTAATCAATTAAATTGATTAATAATGTCTCTGTGACATAAATCCAGCACTGTTCTGAAAGATTTGAACAAACTCAAAATATTCATTTTAAAGATGTTCATCACATTAGATTTTAGTTCGTTCAATATTTACATTATATTCTACTATCTTTATGAAACTATTATTAAGAGTTGTATTAGGGGACTTCTTGAAAATTTGTAAATCTCCAATACAATAAAATATTTTGAGGGTTTTCAAGCAAGACTCTACTGGAAGAGTTTATTTTACATATTTGTTTGTACAAAAAATATTGAATACTATATATCTACCTTAAAAGAAATATAGATAATATTAAAAATATACAGCTTTGTTAAGCAAAATTTTAGTTATACAAAAATACAATTAGGAAATAAATAAGATAGATATACTACCACTACCCAAAACTACTAACATCTCAAAATTGACAACGATAATTTCTTAAATGTAGTCAAACCTTCATGAAATATATCTACAAAATGTACTATTATCAAGACTATGTAGCCTGGGCAATGGTGAGTGAATGTGATAATTAGTTTTTACATTTTCGTAGTAGAAGAATAGAAAATTGGTTCATTTCTCATCTAATTGAATAAAACGATTAAATAAATGATATTGTACGCGTTGCAGACAAAATGGTAATGATTAAAATAAATATTTTCTATGAAGACCGACGTTTACCAGTCTCGTGAGAACGTCTCGCGTTGAGACGAAAAACACATAAATAACGAAAAAAAATGCTTACGTTATATTTCCGAAGAGGAAAAGACAAAACATGTTATCAACTTTCTTCGTGCAATTTTATTATCTCCGTCTAACGTATAATATTCATATATTTTTTGTTTCCAACTCGTTCTTCGACCCTTAATATCTACCCTGACTTAATGTGTCCGCACTTCATCGCGAAATGGCTACCATCTTTTCACCGAAATACATTAAAATAATGTCTCTCGCATAGGGCCGTTGTCTGGGCTTTCTTCATATAATTCGTATTATGATGAAAAAACACGTCGTACGGAAAAGTAGGGGAGAGGAGGGTAAACAAGGAACATGGGAAGGAGATTACGCCATCTTTTAATTTCCTATTTGATTAATGACATGTATAATGCTAGTACGTATATAGCATTATATATATGTAAATTGTCGATTAGGTAGAATGCTACGCTGGTCTACGTGAGGGGAGGGGGGGGGGGGGGTCAGAGTCGAGCTATGTTATCCTTTTATTTATTTTATTTGGTACAGAATCGTATAGATCTATTTGCACAGAATCAATAATTTAAAAAAAAACAGCACAAAATATTTTCTGTAAGTAAAAGGGAGAAACTTCCTTTCACTCAAGGGGGGTCAAAGCAAATCCTAACGTGGCAACATGGGGAGAGGGAGGCGTTCAAAAGGGTTTAAAATGGAACCACGTGGTTTATGAATGCTCCCTAGAGGACAGTGAAAAAAAACTTAATAAAATTTCTTTATTATATCGTTATCTTTTGACTTTTGACAGTGAGAGTCACAAATAAAACAAACGGACCGTGAAGAAATTAATTATTGTTTAATAACAGCAAAAATACTTAGTATGACAGTAATGACAATTTATTAACGTCAAATAAATAATATATTTCATAACGAAAATCTCATTTTCCGTTGGCGCGATGTTATACGAAAGCGGAACAGAGATGATGTATTAAAGAAAATATGGAAATGGTTAATTCTTATCAGAAATTTAGAATGCTAAAATGAAAACTAATTATTAAAACGAAAATCGTAGAAAATAAATGTAAAAAACAGGGAACTCACCACTGTCAAATCACACAACTTTTTTCCAGGAATATAACATTGTTTGAATCTTCCATTTTTTTAAATCGCTTATACAGGATGTCTCGTAGCTAGTAGCAAAAACATAACAGGTGGATTCCTGCCTTGATAATGAGTTGAAAATGTTCAAGTAACCATGATCTAATATCAATAGAGATATGCAATATCAAAGATTGATTTTTTTTTTAATTTTTGTCTTATTTTTTCAAAAAGTTGAACTATCAATACAGTCATTATATTGATTTTGTTTATTATTTTAACTAATAATACACGTTAACTTTAATACGCGTTGAATAAAATAATAAAAACCTTGCAAAAATTTAAAATATTTTTTTCAACGTGGTTTTTATAATTTTATTTGAGTTGTATTGAATGGTATGAATTTTTCATAATCGATATAATTTATTTCAAAAAATAAGAAAAAAAAGTGAAAAATAAAATGTCAACTTTCATATTGCATTTCTCTGTAAATTATTAGGTCACGGTTGCTTAAACATTTTTGACACATTATCAAGGCAGGAATCCACCTGTAAAGTTTATGGTACTAGCTATGAGGCACCCTGTATAGTATCCAACATTGTTCCAAACGTCTTTTTCTTTGGGAAATAAACTAAATTATTTTGCCTAACTTGGAACATGACTGTTGTAAAAAAGTAGCTGGCGTAAAAAAACTCATTTGGTTTTCATTGTATTATTTGATTTATCGTTGAAGCCGGTACGTTATATTTCTCAATTAAACGGGAAAAAGGGTGTATAATAAAATTTTATTAATGAATTTTACTACACGAATTAATAAATAAATTATCACAAGTTAATAGTTAACGCGAAGCATAACAAATCCAGGACACCAGCAAGTTAGTCCTATTTTCATAGCACAGGATTTTTGCTTAGTTTGAGAATAGTAAGAATATTGATGCGACACGTAATCCGTGATCGCATCTCTATTTTATTTTAAAAAATGTTTTCGCAGGAAAATAAAAATGCAATGTTATATTTTTTAAAAGGTAAAAAGTAACAATAATTCACAAAGTTTTAGCTCATTTTACAATGGTCCATCTATGCCAATAAGTATGCATATGATAAAATATTTTGATTGCGTTAAATATAATTTTCCGTAACAACGACGTATTTTTATTCTCATTTCTTAAGTACCTTATCCTATCGGACTTTTCTCATTAATACTAAAAGACTCTTAAGCCAGATAATAAAACGCGGGTCCCGTCACTCACAGTGAACACTTTTAGATGATTCTAAGCAAGATGTGCGGAAAGTAGAATGTCTGCTTCAATAATAAGAAAGATAAGAAGACGAAAAAGGGTTTTCACGACAACTTTGAATAATTAACGTCAGTTGAAAGAACTTTTTGACACCATAAAAATATGAAATTACAACACAAAAAATTTGTATCATTGCAGCATAATCAGAAAATCTGACAATTTGCGATTTTTGAATGTGCAACTTAAGAAATAATCCAATAAAAAAATAATTAATCACCTCTCTGTAAAAAATCACCCAATTTCTACCTTAATTTTACCCTCCCAGGGTGGTAATAATAATAACCCCTTAAGTAATGAAGTGAAGCATACGAATTCGAAAATAATTTGAAGAATTTTTTCCGGATAAAATTAATATTTTTCTTCAAATCTAAGCATTCATAAAAACCGGTATCGTTTGGACAGGTTTTCAGCCGTGCGGTAACGTGTTTCTCAAATAAATGGACTCCGAACAAAACGTGACGTCATTGCGACCTCCGAGCACAAAAATATTAATTATTACTACTTTGCAGAATTACAACGGCGATTAACTTGACACGAAGCACAACTTGTAAATTATAAAAGGCTTAATAATAATTAATATAAATTAACTTTGTTTAAAACCACTTATTTATTGAAAAAAATCAACATGTTTCAAAGCCAATGGCTTCTTCAGCAGGAAAACAAAAATAATATTTAAAAATCGAAGTATAGATCAAAAGTTATATATGGAAAATAATAATATAAAGTACCTAATTAATATGAAAATAAATTTAAAAGATAACTATTTGCAAAAAGTTATCTTTTAAATTTATTTTCATATTAATTAGGTACTTTATATTATTATTTTCCATATATAACTTTTGATCTATACTTCGATTTTTAAATATTATTTTTGTTTTCCTGATGAAGAAGCCATTGGCTTTGAAACATGTTGATTTTTTTCAATAAATAGTGGTTTTAAACAAAGTTAATTTATATTAATTATAATTATGTTACCACAAAATAAATTTGCTACATTTGAAGAAGAAGTTATAAAAGGCTTATTTTGTTGGCGTTTATAGTGTTAATTTTGTGGTTAGACATAATTATTAATTTCAAAAAACTAAACAATTGTGCAAGTCATTTGATTTGCCGATTTGACGCAACGGAAAAGACGCGACGAGAGATCCGCGCAGTAGCACAGGATATATTGAGTATTTTTAAGGTCGATTTTTTCGATTTCTAACATTTCTTAATTATCTAAACTAAGGCTTCTTTTATTAATATTAATATAATTTCAGTCTCTAAAATATGGTATTATAATTATGAAAAATTATAATACAAAAAATCTCTCAAGAATTGATTCGTTTACATATTTAAATTTACGGAAAAGTTATCGTGCGTCCGTCCTGACAAAGTGGTATCGAAAGCGGTCAACATTGAAAATAATTAATGTGTTTATACAAAAATATATCATTTTCGTGTTGGAAAAATAGAAATGCGTTGAAAATGTATAACATCAATAATCCTACGATTTAAGCGTTTGTGCACTAGGAAAATGCTCGAACCCTCGACCGACTTGATCACTAGCAAATGTCTCGCCACTGGACCAAAAAACACGTGCTACTTAACTGCTTTTAGATACGTACCTACATTATATTCAAATAGGTTTATTTTTTATTTTATGTAATATTATGCAAACATATTATAAAAGTTAAAAAAAAAACGTAATCTGAAATGTTGAATAATTACGACCCTGTTTATTTTACATGTTTTATATCTTGCAAGTAAAATAACAAATGTTCTCTCATTGTGCTGCTCGTGCGAAAACATAACAATAGTGTTTTAAAATGAACGTTATGAACTTTTACGATCTATGGTGCGGAAACATGCCCACGTCTTGGAAAAGTTTAAATTAATTAAAAGTACACAAATCGCGTTCGGCTGAAGGTTTTAATATGCTTCCAGACCAGTCTTAGTAAATTCACTGTTCGGGTATATCCAATAAGGATTACGCAGAGCCTTGTGTAAATTATCCTTCTTAAGCATCGGTAGGAAACCTTTGGCGATAAATTCTTATTTTAAATTTTATTTGAAATTATTAGCTAACATTACTTAGATCTTGAGTATATTCATATTCTTACGGAAACGTATGTTAAGTATATTCGTTCACTGTTTTTGCCCTAGCCTACATTTATGAGCCCGCCTAAATCAAATAAATATATTAAATTTAAATATTATAATTTTGTAATACACACAATATTTGAATTATTTATCGCTCCTTTTGTTTCGAGAGGAGCAATCCCTCTCATTAGCAGGAATAATTAATAATAAAATCATTCAATGATATTTAATTTTACTAATGCATTTTGCCGATGCATAAGTTCGTAGCGTTTTCATAAATTTGTTTATTATTTTTAAATAAACCAAATGCATTAATTAATCAATAATAAATTCTCCTAAATGATTATCTATTGACTACTAACGACGTGGTAATTTTTCGATTTAATACATGAGAACATGCGGTCGGCAAACTAATATTGAAGAACAGCGTCGGTATGAAAATAAATTCTTAGGAGATTTTTGGATGTCAAACGGAAAATATGAAAATCTGACGGCAGGCGCATTTATAATGTACGTGGACGGGCAGTGTCGTGTTGAAAAATTACTTAATGACGTGCTCTCGGTCGTATTTTTTATCAATATCTGGGCGACGGACTTGATTAAAACAAACGTCAGAAATTATGTTAATATTTTATTAAGATAAGAGCGCTCACTTAGCATACCAGCGGTACCGGGTTCAATATCCGGCACTTAATAATAATAAATATAAAAAAAAACAAATACGAAGTCTCAATACAAAAAATCTGCGTTATATACTTTGACAATTTGACATCAGTATTTTAGGCGAGTTGCCAAGATGGTAAGATATATCGGGATCGATAAATATAAAAATCATTCACAGGTCTTAATGTAAAAGTGACAACATATACATATTTTCGCATTCGCATATTTTTGTATTATTAGATTTTGACCATTGCCGCCTGTTGTATCTACAGGCGATTCAAAACTGAAAATAATAAATGTATGTTCAACCTAATGTACGAGTGTGATGAAGTAGATGGAAGTGAATGCCGAGATGGTTAACATTACACAGTAGTAACAAATAACAGGAAGTGGCGACATCCGTGCGTTGTCAGAAGCATTGTAAGGTTTTCTCGCTTTGTTTGTTCGCAAGTGCCTGCAAAATACACTCTTTATATTCAGAAAAACTCGCGGCTAATCCTAACTGTATATTTATTTGATTGTTATTATTAAATTCAATATTGATGTAAGGTTTTTTTTAGTTTTATATTTTACAGTGTATGTTTTAACAATTGTATACTCGTAGGTACAGAATAAATAAGATACAATACAAATATGGTCATCAAATCTACAACATCAAATGCTCATCATATAAATTTTCTGCAGCATAAGTACGAATAGTGCATTGACAATCTAAACATATTGCGATGCAAAAAAATCTTAAAAATGCAAATTAGAAAACTGAAAACATAACATTAAAGTACACAATAAACAAAAAAAATTCAAGAAAAAGTTTAAAAGTTTTCTGTAGTTGAAAATTGGATTGGATAATATCGAGGGTAGAAAAACAAAAAGGAGTTTGATTATTTCTAACTTTACGGGAGAGCAAAAGAAAGTTCTGTCAATCTGATTTTGTCAATGTTTCTTTTATTATAAACGATTTACACATTTTTTAATCCAAAACACATATGGAAATCACGCATTATTATGTAAAATATTATGATGTATTAACATAACCTTAGAAATTTAACATTGACTTCTTAAATGTCCAATTTCCACTCCAGTCCAGTCCAATCCAAATCTAAAAGTTTAGTATCTGCACAGTCGAAGTTATTTTTTGGAAAATTCTGGAAGAAAATTCCACATTTAAGTGCTAGTTTTGAAATAATACTGTAAAATAATAGAGCGTGCCTTTGTTTTTCAATAAAAATATATGTCATAAATTTGCAGAAAGTTCCACAACGTCTGTCCGATGCTGTTCCGTATATTGCGAAAGCCAAATTAAGCCGTAAATTGTACAGCCAGCGTTAACACCTCGGGCCCGGGGAATAAAACACCATAGGCGCGGGGTAAATAAAGTACGGGGACGGCACACAACGACGGGCCGCGGAAGGGTTGATAAACCAAGAAAGCGTAAATCTAAAATTAGGATTCCACATTTAATTAGTTGACAGACAGACTGTCCTTTTTCCGGATGATTTGGACACGTATCAGACGTCTTCGAAGGACACACCACCTCTAGGCATCAAAAAATACTTTCAGGCCCGAATTCAATACTTAGTGATTTAAAGGTACGTAATTTTCAATACAAAATAACACTTCTAAGGTATACTTTAACCTTTAAATTATCTAAGTATTGATTTATGTGTTAAATGTAACGGATATTTTATACAAACCGTATATTTCACTGAGAAGTATATCACCGCGGGGGTGGAGATAGGACGCTCTCCTGATAATGCTGAATAATACTTTAGCGAAACGTCGAGATTTGCTTCTCAGTGAAATATATGGTTCGTATAAAATATCCATTTCATTTAGCACATAAATATGTCTAAAAACCGTAATAATAACCGTAACTCCTTACTATCTAAGTATTGACTCTGAATACGGGCCTCAAATTTAAAAAAAAATTGACGTTACTATTCACTCTCTCTTGGCTCCACAACCCCTGGTGGGTCTTGGCCTCTTCAAGAGTCTTCCTCCAATCATCTCGGTTTTGTGCCAGTTCTCTCCAGTTCAGAAGCTCTAAGGCAGATATGTCTTTGAAGACGTTATCATTCCATCTTAATTTTGGCATTTTCGACATTATTATTGCACATGTATTTTTTTTAATAATGATTCGTTACGGCGTACATTGGTTAATATTTTTCACAAACAAATTATTTTGAAAATTCCAGTATTACGAAGTTATGTGCTATCCTGCTAAGGTCCTTTTACATGACGCGTGCAGCTGGTGAAGATAATCATGTCCCCAGGGTTCAATAAATCGGGAATGCCAGCAACGCCAGGAAATGGAAAAAATTGATTATTTTCTTATTAAATTATGTATTGTCTATGATTTAAAGTAAATTAGATTTTTTTGAATTAAATCAGTTTGAAAATATTTTTTTTACTAAAATCGAGTTAAAAATTCATAATAAGCAAACAGCGTATTCTAATAAAAAATGTAAACAACTTCGTAGATAATATTATAAGTAAGATGGGTGCAAAGTTTGAACAAAATTTGACTAAAAGTTTTTGAGATATCATCTCCAAGGCCAAAATCAACTATGAAAACGGCCTAGACAGCCGAAACGATCGCCCGTTTATTTTAATAAAATTAGATTATTATGGAACAACAAAAATCTTGTACGATTTCTTTCGATTCTTGTACAAAAGTATTGATTAATAAAATAAATAATTAAACATTTTTAAGATATACGCAGGATACAAAACTACCCTTCCAGAGGGATTGTGATTTCTAGTCAGGCGTCTAGTAGTTAGTGATGCGTACTACGTGAATCAAACATAATAATTTCGTTGTCTGTCCATCTGTCCGTCCGTCTGTCTATCTGTCTATCTGTCTATCCCCGTAACTTCGTGTAACGTCCGTAATTTCGTTCGAATTCACGGCGAAATTAAACGGACGAAAAAAAAAACAAATTAAACGGCCAGAGATGGGGCTTGAACCCCGAGCCAGCAAACCCGAAGGCGGCAACGATAGTGATGTTGCTATCGCCGAGCCTGCATTACCCTAAAAAATACAGTACATATAGGATTTAGAAAAGACGCGAACCATATCATGCGACACCCAATCGCCAGGGATTAGAATGGTACATTGAACTGCCGGCAGCGGAATTATAAAAAAAAAAATTTTCAAATATTTTGACCAAAGTCGTTATTACTGTTTCGTGGGTTTCGGCTACAAATAAGTAAATACTTATTCAGGAACCGGCATGTCAAATTACCGTCATTTTTGACGAGTTGCAGCTAGTATTATCATATTTATTAGAGAATGTTACTGCAATCGCGTGATATGTTATACAGTGCACGAACCCGTAAATATGCATCCACTTATTAAACGGAGATTTATTAAAGAGAGAGAAAATACTATCAGGTAAATAATAAAACATACTTCAAAGGATAATTTAATAAACGCGAGAGCCGTCTGCAATGCTTCGAGGATTGAATAAAGCTACAGAAATTAGTTAGTACTTAAAAACGTTGTCAAACGTTTTCGCTTCGTTAGATCAGTCACTTTAGAAAGAGGAATTATGTCCGGGGAGCGGGGCGAGGGAACTTTTCTCTTTTGCGCGGAAACTTTAAATGGGATAAAAAAAGAGGACGCCGCGGTGGAATTAGATGGGAGCAATTTATCGAGGCGGTGTAATCCCGCCGAATAAAAAAGTGGATGATTAGCAATTTCAAACTTGGTCCGAGTGAGCCGCCAGCCACCGCATCCGCGATTATATTCATTTATTTCGGGGGAGGGGCGAGCGCGCTGAGAGGCGCGACACACACGCCAAATGATTAAGGAACTTGCCCTTCTTAAAAACAGGTTTACAGTATACCGGGAAAGGTACATTTTATCTATGTCTATTCTCAAGGACAGGAAAACTGATATCTATTGCCCTCCAATACATTTTCTGACGTGTTCAGGCTGTGGGAGGAATGAATGAGAACACTGAAAATTGTTAAGCGATTTATTAATTAATTATTCAACGTACAAAGTCACTCAACGTGAATTAAACTCAAGTCAATTTTTTAATCTACACTATTTCGTAATATATCACCAGTATACGAACACTTTACTTTATCATATGCTGGAATATTCCGATCTCGCACGTAGTATTTATCTAAATTATTTAAATCGCCAGTTAGATACTCCGCTCGATATCTATCTCTCCGAATGGTCACACCGGCCGTCGCCTCGCACGTACTTCGCACTTAACGAACTGTCAAAAGCAGAACTCTTCGCGCCGCGGCGTAGTCCCGTATTTATATTCAAATGCTGATATTTTCGTACTTTATAGATTATTCTAGGGTTTAAGAGAAGGTTCAGGCGTTTCTAGATGTTTTCCGAAGGTTGTAGACTGTTCTAGATCCTACGATAGTGTTATTCCGAGTGACATATTACCAGGGGTTTGGATAGCGCGCTATTACTTCTGCTTGCCATTTCGTGAAAATATTATCACGGAACGTGGCTGTGGAGAAAAACACTTAAACTAAAAAAAATAACAGTTCTATGTGTAGTTTTCCGAGATATTCTACCGTGTACATTTGATCTCTCTGACCGACGTTTTGGATCCCATTGCAGGGTCTATCATCAGGGTGATGTGACGAGTATGTGTTGACGTCAAGCATTATTGTTGTTTTGACGTTTAACTGAAGTGGTATAACCAGCGATTAAACCAACCGCAGTGTTACCAACGCGCAGATAATTCGAAATGAAAGATATCGGGAGAAGTATTTACGTGGAGAATTAAACATAATATTCTAGCAAGCGATAATTAAATGTTTCACAGACGAGTGATCGATTGCGAAATTGTGTGAATTAAAGAGTAGTGTTTAAATTAAATTCGTATCCAGCGACTTTGTGAATTCGTTAGAATAATTAATAAATCGTTAAATAATTTCCAGAGTTTTCATTTGCCTTGTAGTGAGAAAATGTAACAAATAACGATAATCCAAGACACTTTCGTCGTACTTAACGTACCTTCTACAATCGACGCCTGGAGTATGAAATGATTTATATTCCATGACTAGAGGGTTCTGCGCAAGGTGAACCAAGAACATGGCGGAGAATAGTAATGTTAAATAATTATTGTGGCGGAGCTTCCGCAAAATAATTTGTTGGTCGGCCCCTCCGCGCGGAACGCCGATTTCGCTCATTTTTTATTGTTTGAAGTAATCTCTTATCCTAAGTATCCCTTATCCTAATTACTTCCTTTGTCCTCTTTAACGGGCGCGAAATTGAGTATTTCTTTCTTCCTGTTTGTACAGTCGCCATAAAATGCTTGAGCCAACTATTACTGCGCAATCCCTACAGGATTGCGTAAACATGTATGATTAATATTCACTCGATAATTTTTACCTTTGGACGAGCATTCCAGATACGAAGCGAAGCTGGCGAGGCAGTCATTTTTCGTTTTACCTGCAAAAATGAAAAAAAAAAACAAACAATCAAAATAAATTAGAAAGTATTATAATATTTATTAAATAGTGTGTAGAAGGTTAGTAATAGGTCGTTTTATATGTGAAATGATGTTGAATAATACGAGTCATCTAAGCGCATTATTAAACAAACCCATTTAACTTTGGTTATCACTTTATTAGGTGTGCTTTTGTCTTGTTATCTGTTTATCAAATAACAAGCCTGAGTAAAAGTCATAAAATAATTTGAGATATTCCACGAAACATCAATGTTTATTTTATTTAATTTTTATATTATTATTTATGTATATACTTGGGTTGATTATGCCATTTGTTTTGTAAACATCCTTATATACTAGTATTAATTAAATTCAAACAGATAAGACAAATCACTTCTATCGAAAAATTTTCGACACCATTGGTTGCATAATCAAAGTAGATATCTAAAAAATAAATAAAGAACTCGGAACTTTTCACTGCCGGTAGATAGATATCGATAAACTTTTTTTGCATATATATCTAAGGGATTCGTCCTATTTGTTTGAACTTTCTAAACAATAATAACATAATATTTTACATATATATATATGATACGTATTATTTAATTTTAATGAATTTTTTTACATTCTCATGAAAGTATAAACTTATGTATGGAACCGGAGAATGTCACAAGTCTGATAGATAACTTAATTTTTGAATAACATATAACACATACATGCAAAGAGATATATATAAATATATTTAAAGATAAGTATATTAAGTTACAATTACAATATTTTAAAATAACTATTCACAAATATGAGTGATTTCATTAAAATGAGTACAATGGGAAAACTTTCCGAATTGTTGCACAAGTTCATGACTCGGTAAATACTTTTTTGTTTTCTTCTTCAGCCTTCATCTCTGCACTGCTGAATATAGGCCTCTTCCATAGCCTTCCGGTCCGTCCGCGCCTAGGCACGGTTACTTTGTCAACATTATTTTATAGCAATCGGATGCTGTCCCGCAACCCCACTATACCCTCCTCTGTTGACTGATTATTTAATTATTTTTGCCTATATTTTTATTATCAATATCTTACATTTAAATAAGTACGGGTATGTATATAATTAAAAATCGTGCGGCAGGAAATACACTAATTTTATAGATAAAATATGTTAGGATAATTTGAAAAATGTCAACAATTTTAAAAATACCTTGTATAATATATTGTTTTCAAAGTAAAAATTAGTATAGAAACAAGAATATCAATAAGTACTGGTATATAGTAGAGATAACATTATATGTACATATATTTTTTTTTATATATCACGTAATTAATATTCATTATTATAGAAGTAATTTCAGATTTCATTAATTGTGGGATGTATATAAAGCAAAGGCAGAAATATCCAAAAAAAACTAAAAAACGTCTTAAATCTATCCATTCCAGAATCAAGATTCCTATAAATTTAAAGACTATGTTTCATATAAAATGAGGAATTCTGTAAATTATATATTGGTAATCTTCGATGACTGCATTCATTTTTTTTTAGATATTGCTGTCTTTGCTTTTATACCCCACAATTTATATCTATAAACCATGGTACTTTATTATAGAAGTAATTATTTTTTATTATCTTCAAAATAAATTCAAATAAAAGTTTCGTGTATTGAAATCGGTACAGATGGTGAACAGTTGAAGGAACTTTTTAAAGCAGTTGGTTTAAGATGACTATAAAAATATGCTTCATCGGGAACAAGCAGATTTGAATATTCATCTCGACGTCTACGGCCCGCGCCCCACTCAGCTATGCTAATCCAACACGACTAATATCTTAAATTGTAAGGAAAATTCCTCGGCGCAACCCAGAATGGTTGTGTAATTAAAATATATCCCATAGCTCCGGATGAAGAGATTTATTCGTATTCGGGAGATTACAAAAAAATCCCAAGACACCGAAAAAGAATACAAAATTTTAATTGATGGAAAAGATTGTCAGGAATTAATTAGTATGGATAAATTTGGTTTTATCCTTAGAGTCCGGAAATGGACGGTTTCATTAAATGAAATACGAAACTTGCAAGAATGATTTAGAGCTTCTAATTCTGAAAAATGTATCGTAAATAAGAGGTTAAGACTACAATAAAGCTTTGGTATTTACTGTCGCGTCTGGCGAAATTATTGCTATCATATGATATGTGCGGATATACATACATATGTGGAAAAATATATTATGTGGAAAAAGTGATGGATGCATATATGTACATCAAGAAAGGAATGTGTGAACACATGTTGAAATAAAATACAATCATATTCTTACGTAGGCAGAGTTTGTCTATTATTATTCGTCTATGTTATCCGTATCTATGGTCATCCGTCATCCCGTTATGTGTCCTTAAATCTACGTACGCCATGGAAAAAATACATGTTATTGGACGTATGACAGCAGTCGAAATCATTCACCGTTCTTTTGAACGATTTTGTGTAGGTAGTCTTTGAGTACAGAGGCAAATAGCAAAAAATGCATTGCTTCGTCGAAAGGACCTGGTAAAAAAATTCTAAGAATGCTCCAAAAATGAGTGGAATTTGAAAAATATACCACTGAAAATTTGTTCTCAAAAGATACCATTTGCAATATTCTCGGTTGTGAGGCGGAAGTGTATCGAAGATTTCTTGAAACAATGATTTCAAAGAAAGAAAAAAACGCACAACTTCAGTATAGAAGTGTGCTTATAAATAGTGCGGCCTAGTCAACAAAAAGGAAAACATTGATTTTCGTGTTACACAACGGATTTAACTTAAATACCAACATTTCCATAAAAATGGCGCCAAAGGAAAAAGTTATTTGATCCCCTAATGAACGAAGTCGAGAATCTTAAGGCCTCGCAAATAGTAAATTTGCATTTTCAATTAAATAAATAAAAATTTGGGCAGTTTAATTAAGTTGGAGTGAAAGTGGAAAACAAAAAATATTTTTAAATGTAGGTATATTACATGCCTACAAAACATTTGAAAAAATATAAAACTTTTAATTCAATTAACAAATATAATTAATTAATACATTGAAATAAAGTTATAAAAATTTTGTATTATATATACGCAACAGCATAAATCTGGATTGGAATGGCAAAATCAGTTGTGACTAGTTAGAGGAAAATATTGAGAAACCGGTCCATTATAAAATAACAAAATCTCTATTCTTCGTAGCACTACATAAAATGGAATCATCAACATTGAAAATTGAAAAAAGAAAAGAAACATGTTGGATGCCTTCAAGATGTGGTGGTGATGGAGGCGAATGCTGCGTATCCCAAGGACCGCGAGGCACACAAATTTATTTGTGCTGGAGTCAAGGATTATCGAGAGAATTTCGGCAACATGCATAAGGATTCTTGCATATTTTACATGAGAAAACGATGAGAGTCTTGAGAATCACGGGGAAAGAAGAGGAAAATCGAGGTAGAGGACGGTCTCCTACAACATAGATTGAACTATAATAGATATAAAGACCTAATAAGGACTTAGCAGCAGGATCCTCTTGAATGCTAGTAATAACACGGCTCAAGACCGGGAGGAATGGAGACGTATTGTGCACCATGTTCCCGACAGATCAGGAGACACGATGCTCTAACCATTGGGCACATAATGAAGAAGAAAACACAAATAATTAAAAACAACAACATATTGTCAAGTGTTCGCGGCGGCGGTAAATGAAGTGACACTAGAAAGTAATTTTAAATTGTCTCGTCACTGGACCCATACTTAACTGAGGCACTATTCCGTAATTTCGCACTGATTCGAAATGCACCAATATATTCACTCGTCTGTGGGACACTTTATATTGGTAGTCTAGAATATTCTACCCGTCTGTGGAGCACTTAATTCGCGCTGTATATCACTCGTCATTTCGCTGATTGCACATGTCCGCTTTCGCCCAGTTGTCCCTGTTTCTGTGGTTTTCATTAGTTGTCAAACTCAAAACTGTTAGCAATGACGTTTATACAAGGTGCTCAATTTAAGGAATATTCTCGTACATTTCCGTATGCTCAATGGGTTTCTCGGTGTTTCCAGTTTATTCTAAAACGTCCAGAGTGTCGGGAAATTCTCGACCATGTGCAGTTCCTATCGATTTAGAGTCACGTGACAGAATAGTTTTGTAGTTTAATACATCATACTTCACACGAGTATAGCATCTCATGTGAATTAAACCAGTAGAATAAAAAATTAAGTGTTTTATTTCCATGTAATGGATGATTGATGAGACAAATATAATACTCTGAATAAAAAAATGAAATATTTTAGAAATGAAAGTAGTGTAGAATCAACATTTGCATTTAAAATGAATGCCGGTAATTAAATAATCACGCACTTTATATGTTTACTTGACCAGCTGGTCTGTGAAACAATTCCGTGGATACAGCCAACCGCTTCAATTATCTGTACATTTGGCGCGATCGGTGTTTGAATTGATTACATTCGAGTGTTAATAATTCAGATACATAATTTAGTAGTTAACACGGGCGAAGAGCGCTCGACAGTGCCGAGTCGTTATTGCATATGCACTAATAAATTGCGAAATTAGCTCCACACGACAATATTTTACACCGGAAAAGTGAAGTACATCACATCCATGTGGTATTTATAATATGTATAACACATAATAAATATGGTTAAAATATTTTAATTAGTCTGATAACGTTTTAAGCGTATGAATGCAGCTTACTTCCTTAAGACTCGTTTAGAAGTTCGCTTTCTAAAATGATTAAGAAATACATAACAAATGAAACATACTACTATTTTTTCCTAGTAAATTTGATTACACATTCTGTGCTATTCTGAAAACAGCAATATTGGAATGTCAGATCTTTATCTCAACACTTAATAGACGAAAATAAAATAAACGAGTCGTAGGTATACATTAGAGGTGTGATCAGAGGGAGAAAGAAGTACATGACGGTTATCCGTCAAACGTCAGATATAAAAAGAATCCAACATTATATCTATTTTCTATAGTCCAACGTGACAATGACAATTTTGCCATAATTTTACGTCAGGACACTGTGGGAGAAGAAATTAATAAGTGCATATGAAATACTCTTTTTCCATTAAGCTTTAAATACAGCATTAATATTTATTTAATGTAATTTTAGTCGAAACATGAGAATTGTGAGGTTACGTTTGCGGCGGAGGGCAGCTGTCAAACCAGGCCGGAGAAATCGGACATCGCAAATAAAGGTTTTTAGAGAGAGATGAGATGATACTTTGAGAGAGATGTGAAAATATACAAATCTTCTTATTTAAGTACGACAAATACCGACGTACACGTCTCGTTTATTTTTTATTTTTATTTTTGTCTATTAAATTCGGGATAAAGATCTGACATCCCATTATTGCTACTTTCAGAATAGCACAGATTATCTTTATTCGTAGTAATAATAATGATGAATCGGATATTTCTGTTATTCCGAGTAAATCCTAATAAACAACGTTGGGATGCTTATTCAGCTAAAACTAGTTGAAAAGTTTTAATCGCTTGATGTAGAATTTTCTAGCACTGGGATGTACTAGAAAATGAAATAAGACTGAAGAATTGGGGCAAGATAGAGGATCAATAAACGAGGCTCGATTACAGAAGCGAAACATATAAAAAAAAAACACCCAAGCTTGAGTCAATCACATATTGTGACCTCACCGGGAATCGAATCAGGAAACCTCGGTGCGAGAACCCAGCCAGGCTTAACGCGCTTTCACACACCATCATAAACACGCGACGAGTAAAAATGAAACCGGCGAGGAATGAGAACGGTCCGTTTATAAAACGTTTCTCAAAAAAATGTACAAACGAAGCCATTAATAATGCAACGGCGAGGATAACAGCCGTAGATTTGACATCTGTTTTCCTTTGTAGCCATGTTTTCCCGCGCTCTTCACAACTTTACACAGCCCGACGGGGACAAATGTGAAACGTGTGCCGGCGCTTTTATTTCGCCATTTTGTTTGTTCTTTGCAGCGCGCCAAAAGGGTGCCCCGCCTCCCGGCTTTTATGCGATGTGTGATGATGGATTGATTGCGAATCTAAGCATCGGGTGGTTTTGAACGAAAATGTGAGGAACACTTTCTGATACGAAAAATAATCCAAGACTCTGTTCAGCGGGGCAAAAGTGACGGGGTGAGGTGATTCGGTAAAAACACAATTAAGAAATAAATAAATACATTACACGCATTATACTACACTTCACAAGTATAGTGTAATGGATATCAGTATGTACTTACGTACATGATATGCCTGTTAAGTATTGGAAGATAAACATTTACGGGAAACTGCCTCGCACTATTATTCCAAAATCAACTTGCCGGCTTCTTTACTTAATAAAAAAAACTAACCCATAAAAACCAAGTTTTTACAATACTCCCTTTCTCATTTTCGAGTTAAGTGAGTAACAGATACGTCGGAGTCTTTTCATACAACTTACACAGTTGTACGAAAAAACCATTAAAAATTTGAAAAATCCAAAATTATAATTATAATATAATTATAATTATTAATTTTTTTTAACGAAAATTTGATAGATCTTCTCGATCGTAGCCACGAGTCTGCTTGCAAAGTTTTAGCTCGATTGGATCACGGGAAAAGGGTTAAAAATCGATCAAAAGTTTTTTCGTCAGACAAGCAAGCAATCAGACACCACGAGTTAAAAGAAAGAGAGTAAGTAGAGCAAAACAACCTATTAATTTTATGTACGTTAAATTCGATAGGTAGGAACGTATTTAAAAAATTGTATACCCATGTGATGTCGATCGATGGGTATTAATATTTTACATATAAAATTATTATAACGGATTATCTTACTGTTATTTAAAACGACTTTGTACTATGTTGTCGTTTTTCATTTCATAATCAAAATTAATAATTCTCTATCTAACAGTGTCCGTCACTAACGATGACTAAAATATGTTGTGGTATAAAATAATAATGATGTAAAAAAAAAAAAAATTGCATAATTCTCCATGTATCAAGAACCGTCAAAATATCACCAGGTGGCGCAAATATTGATGAGGTATAAAAAGCAAAAAAATGCACAATTCTCTATATAAAAATGTTCGTCACTAACGCAACCAGAAGACGAATATAATGACGAGGTATAATATTAAAAGCAAAAATTTGCGTAATTCTCTATGTAACAATGCCCGCCACTAATGTTACACTAGATCTTCGGAGCTCTTCGTAAATAACATCATTTTTGACATTACAAAACATTTCGGTCTGTAAAAAAAAAAATTAATACTTGACATGTAAACAATAACAAAATAACAAAATAACGAATATAAAATATTTTCGAGAAGTCGGAAAAGGTTGTTTTCCATTTACATCAGTGTGAAACTTGCAGACTTATATCAAATATTGATAATTTCTTATGAGAATTACTATAATATTAATTATTATATATATTAATATTATTTATATATATTAATTATAAAATATGATATTGAAAATAAAATATTGAAAGTATTCCTTATACTTTCTGCTCAGGTCCATTGGAAAACACTGAATTAAAAATTAACATGTCTGATAGCGCTCATTATTTATTATAAAGAATTTTTTATACAAATAGTGGCAGTGTTGAATGTGAGGTATTATTATTGAACTATATTATATACGTATGCGTGTATGTTTATACCCGTGAATTTGAAATATTAAGAATTATAATAACAGCGACAAAATAACATAGTTAAACACCCATTTAAATATTTTGAGAGAATTTATTCAACACCATTATGATTTCCAGTAAGCTTAAATGTTTATTAATACGATAAACCAAGTTTGTTAAAACATATTAACTTTAATATAAAATAAATATATCGAAGCAATATAAGAATCGTAATAAGCGAGGATATTCAGAAAGGATGTCATAGGTTTAACAGAAACACACTTCTCAAGCGTCGTCAACTACTCCATACCAAACTTCGAATACTATCCAACGAAGAATACGGAGAATAAAATACAATTACTATTAAAGTAAATACGCTTATTATACGGTAGATTAAATCCATATTCCTATATGAAACTCTCCTCGATCAATTCCAAAAAATCAATAAATTTTTTCCCCTCAGAAATTCATTTAAGAAAATATGATTCCAGAAATCAGAAATTACAAAAAGCTTCGGAGTCGCATTAACCGGGTTGCGGATTAACCGGGGAAATAAAAGATTTTTTTTTATATATTTCGAAATTCTTTTTAAAATTTAAAAATAAACTAAATAATATTAAGTAAATAAAATATAAAACTCGTAGAATTGTTATAAACAGAATTGCGAAATTGCGAACATCCCCTCTCACGAAATTTCGGGAATCTCTGTCCACAGCGTATTTATTTTGACACAAGCGGAAGAGATCTAATAATTATTGTTAATGTAAATACTCATCCAAGCGGTGTATTTTGGACTTATTTAATTGTTTATTCTCTTATTTTATATGCTCAAAAAAGCATTTTCGTGCTGTATAATTGTGTGTGAATGTGTTTATATTTTTTTTCCACAATTTTACTAATGCTTTAGATTCGGGTGTAATTCTCGCATCAGTGTAATCGGTGATTATCCGGGATTTTCTTATCCAAGTCATTTTTTCACCTACCGCTTCGGATAATCGAGAGTCTCATTCTGCTTATTATTTAAAATATTTGATTGAAGACTCGAATCTGGTAATTCGGACGATATATTTTGTCATACATAAAACACGTACCGCATGAATCAACTTTTCTGAATAGACCAACAATGACAGCAGGCAGGGCGTTCAATAAACTGGATGGACGCATTATCCTGCATCCAGTGGCGGCGCGGGCGCGACCTATCAAAACACTCGCGTTTCTTCTTCTTCTTGTCCAATTTTCTATGGAAGATCCGCGATCAGCTGACTTGTTAACAGCAGCTATGATCAATCACTGATGACGTTTTTTTATCCATGACATGCTCCTTCTTCCAACGTCTCTCTCGCCTTGCATTATACGCTATAAAATGCATCTTTTTAGTTTCCGCTTCGCGCACTTGACCATTTACACTTATGACAATGGTTGCTCGATTAACCGATTAAATTTTGATTATTATTTGGACAACGCTACATTTCAAATGCTTCAAATACCTTCCGTTAATGTCTACATTTTTGCTCATACAGCTGAACTGAAAAAACGTAGAACTCCAAAATATTCTATACGGAATTAAACATCTTGTTTCCTGATGTGCAAAAAGATGATTATTTTCTGCATTTTTTTCTTTTATTATATTTAAAAAATATTGACTATTTTATTCGTATATACCTACTTTTGTATGAATAATTCCACTAAATGTTTCAGAAATTACATTTCCATCGTCAGGGTGTTGTATAATGTACATAATATAATGTATCAATATTTTAAAAAACAATCTACAATGTTGCTGAATCAATTGAAAAAAGAAAATTATTATATTATTTTTTCTATATTTTTCTTCCAATAAAACTTCATTATATCGGATATAAAATGAGATATCGAGAGATCTGCATTTCAAAATACAGGGAAAGATGGGTGAAAACGGCCCTAGAAGATGAAGAAGAGTGGAGGTAAAGAACCCGGAGCAATTGTTTGGTTATAGTGCTATTCCGAGTCCAGTAAACAAAGTGAGAATGACGAACATTCGTTTAACGGATAAGACAAAAGAAGTAAAAGAAGATCTAAAGTAACATAAAAATGATCGACTGTAATATTGTCTAAACAAATAGTAGCAAAATAAGCCAAATTGAAGCCTCGAATATGTTACATTACGAAAAAATACATAATTACTTTATTTGAATAAACCAACCATTGATAATATTTTACGCCACACTATTAAATATCCTAAATGTCCTTGCAGGTAATGATATTCATTATTTTAATTATGTGGTGAATGTCATATGAAAAAGCTGTTGAAATATACGTACAAGTTAATTTATGGATCAGTGTTAATTACGTAAAATAATTATTTATAACATATATTCTATAATAATAAAAAAAACTTTTGATATAAAACTGATACATATTTGATTATTTATTTATTGCAGTTTGTTCATGCACGAAAATTTTCAAAAAATCTTCAGCCTCTGTAGAAATTTTTTTTATTAGAGCTATTACCGTAAAACATATAGGGACAAATGGACTCGCGATTATCCAGGAAGAAACAAAAAATGTTTTAAAAATTCAAAATAAACACTAAATCTAAGAGAGCCTAGCGTAAAACAAAGCTCGGGGATTATTTTTCACAAAGCAAACCTTACATTTGCAATTAAATTATTTTTCATATACATTTTCATTTGTATGTGAACTGATATATCCCCAAAAAATTCTATACTCGATGCATAACTATCCCCAATAATTTCGAATGTCTTTCCATAAGTACTTATCCAATAGCTGACCTCATTCCGTTTTCAAAATAAGTATGATTTCAAAATTATCTACAAAAATCTATAAAAATTTGTACCTATACATATTCCCGACGGAAAAAAATTCTTTAGGCCACATTTCTTCCCTAGACATCCTATCCATCCCAACCTTGATTAATTAGAAACATTATTTTAATTAGAGGCTTTGTAAAACAATGGAACCTTTGTTTACCCCCACAAATTTATTTTCAACTTGATCCTTAACCCGTGTAACGCCGGGTAAGAACAGCGAGTTATTAAATAAAATGAAAAAATTGTCTATTTACGATTATGCCTTTTTAATAAAATACTCCGAATTAGATTTTTTGAATATTTAGATTTTTTTAAATATTTCAGTTTAATGAAAATTAAAACTGACAAATGCAATTATATCGTATATTATGTCATTGGTATTAATCATTAATCAAAATATATAATTCTCCATGTAACAATGTCCGTCATTAACGCTACTAGATGGCTCAAATAATAATGGGATATAATATAATAATGCGGTATAAGAGACAAAAAAACATAATTATTTATTTAATAATGTCCATCACTAACGTTATCAAGACGCTACGCTATTAGAAAGCGCTGTTCCCACAGCCTTAACTGTTGTCCGAAATATATATAATAAAAGTACGTCATTTTTGATGGCTCGTGCATATATATAATAATTCGATATTACGTAATATATTAATAAAACTTTTCTGTAAAACTAAATGTAAGTAAAATATTAAAGTATATTTTTAAAACAGAATGGAACCAGAAGGAATAGCGCCCTGTCCGAATCCCTTGTAATATGTCACAACACTATTGAAGGATCTAGAAAGGTCTACGATTGTTTACAATCTTCGGTCTACAAAAACCTGGAAAAGTCTAGAAGCCTCAAGAATCTTCTTCCAAATACTAGAATAATCGAGGAGGTTCGATAATGCAGTTTTAGGGTATAAATAATGAACCACGCTGCGGTGCAGGAGAGTTGTCTTGTTCTGTCAGATTGTTCAGTGCGAAGTGAGTCGCAGACGACGGCCAGGTATACCCAGTTGTAGATTGCGAAGCGACAGATATCGAGCGAAGTACCTAACTGGCGTTGAAAATAAGCGATAAATACTACGTGCGACAATTGAATGTTCTACAAGTGATAATAAAGTGTTCATATAAGAGTGGTACATTACGAAATAGTGCGATTTAAATAAGAGCGTTAAGATTAATTCGTGTTAATTGACTTTGTACATTGAATAATTAATTAATCATTAGAATATTTTGAGTTTGTTCAAATCTTTCAGAACAGTGCTGGATTTATGTCACAGAGACATTATTAATGATTAATAATGTCTCTGTGACATAAATCCAGCACTGTTCTGAAAGATTTGAACAAACTCAAAATATTCTGAATTGTAAATACTGGTCAAAAAGGAATTTAACAAAAATTGGAAATAATATTTCCTGGCGTATCCTAGTGTAATGCAAGTATTCGGATGAATTTCATTACACATAATAAAAGTATATTGCCTTCAAAATTCCGTAAAATCAATTGTAGATTTTCTCATTAGCGACATCTGTGGGGATTTAGGGGAATCAAAATGGCTTTGTACAGGCCGCATGCAAAAAGCGCTTACAACTCATATATGAAAGCTTCACGCAATTTGAACATATATACAACTTCCAAAAAATGAATAAGCATGGTATATTCTATCATGGGTGGAAATGGTGAATGTTACAATTGTGTAAAGTGATCACTTAAGCCTACCTAAAGACAGGTCATAAGTCCTGTTACACCCAAAAATGACTTCTATACCTACTTTCCCATAATTAATACAGTTTCGTCTCTGTGAGATATCTATAATATACACTAATTAATTAATCATTAATTTAAAAATCGCTAATTAATTCCCAGCTGTTTTCATTCATTACTCCGCAGTCGCCACGTGTGAAATACATTAATGTATCGGTCCGGGCTTTCTCGAGCGCAGGGCACGCCGCTGGCTGGACCTCCTTACACTTCTGTCACCCTGATGGAAGGAAGTGGATATATTAGTCCATTAGTTAAGTACTGAACAACGGTGACACACTGTGCGACCCACAATCACTCATCCGTGGTAACAACGCGAAAAAGCCATATCGTACATCAAGGCACAATAATCGTTAATGCATGAGCTACATAGATAAATATAAATTATCTTGATCCTTAAAATGGATGGAATATAATAACTAGGTACTAGATTTTTTCGCTACTTAAGATGATTTAAATATTAAAAATATTAATAAAAAAAAACACTTTGCAAAAAACATTACTTATTGAATTATCAAAATATTTTGGAGCCAATGACCCCTTCATCAGAATTCTTTAAAAAAAATTGGAGTAGGTGTATAGAAAATTAAATACAAAATAAATTTACTACATATATCACTTATTCTAATTTCTAATTTATCTTACCGTAATCCTACGTTTTTTTGTGTGAAAAATGTCTAAACCCTTGTAAATATCAAAAGAATGGATTATTTCTAAAATATGATTAGAAAATTTAGAATAGATATAGGTCGACCACAATCAAAAGACCCCCTTTCCCTAGCTTTTAGAAGAAAGCGGGGTAAAATTGCCTGGCAAGCCTGTTTTACAAGCCTCAATATGATATTCCAAATAAATATATATTTTTACTCCCTTTCTTTTAACTCGTAGCGTCTGCTTGTCTACTTGTCGCCTTGTCTGCTTATCTGAGAAAAAACTTCGGATCGATTTTTAACCCTTTTCCCGTGATCCAATCGAGCTGAAACTTTGCAAGCAGACTCGTGGCGACGATCAAGAAGATCTATCAAATTTTCGTTAAAAAAAAAAATTCGGATTTTTCAAATTTTGAATGGTTATTTCATACAAATTATTAAGTTGTATGAAAATATTTCAACGCGTCTGGTAGACGCTAAACCTGATTATAGTATAATTTTGGATTTTTGGAATTTTTTTATTACTCCCTTTCGTAGCGTCGCCCGACCAAAGCCCAACGCGTAGGTTAAGCGCCAAACCAGTTTCAACTATAATAAAAACTTGGTTTTTATGGGTTACTTTTTTAGTTTAAAAAAGGTTACTTACATACTAGAAAAACTTATTTTGGGTTCTTTTTTTTGCATCGTAACTACACACATATTTTTTGCGCACATTCTTTTGAATGCGGTCTAGCTATAGTTATTGCTCTTTAGACATCTTAAGCGCTCTTCAATTCTAAAAATCAAAATTTCTACAAGTTTTAGCTAAATATATAAAAAGATTGCAACAAATTAATTTATAAACCCCGATTTTTTTTTAATATCATCCTTGTCCTTATTATTTAGTACATGATTCTTTAATTTATTGTATAGAAAGCTAGTTTAAAGCTAGCTAATGATTGAATTCGTAAGTGTCTTCTTTTTTTTAGTATAAAAAACGTTAATACAAAGTAATTTTTCTGTTATTGAAGAAGTTAATTACTAAATATTTTACAACTAGAGTTTCGAGAGTGACAGAACTTTTCATCAACATTTATGGGAAAGTAGGTATGGAAGTCTTTGGGTGTACATAGGTCTTACGACCTATTGTACGGCTGGATTAAGTGATCACTTTACACAAAGTAACGTTCACCATTTTCACCCATGATGGAATACCACATCTATCAAATTTTTGGAAGTAGTATATATATTTAAGTTTTACAACCCGTTTCATATGTATGTTGTAATTATCATTACCGCGAGCGACATCCAAACTTTTTTACTGCCCTTAATTAAACACAGATTGACATCGGAGATATCATTTTTTGATTGGAATTTTTGAAAGCAATATCCTTTATATGTGTAATGAGATTCTTAATGGGAAAAAATCCAATACTGTGTTCTAAAAAATTTGGACAAACTTAAAATACTCTATATAATATTTAATTAAACACAAGTAGAGAAAACATAGTTATATTCCATCCGTTTTAATTATCATCATGTTCTCTCTGTCATCTCTACAACGTTAACATCAATTTGATCAATAATATAAATTATCTTATTAAATGCGAATATACATAATGCGCCACGTTACTCTCAGGCGATAGTAATTCACGTCCGAGTTCACAAAAAAGGAACAGTTCATTAAAACGTTGAACTGAAACTGGTCTTCCCGTTTGGCTCCAGGAATATTTAACTAACTGGATTCTCGCGGACAAAGTTTATGATAGGAGACTTGAGCAACATACTTAGTGGAGTCGGTCGTAGAAATCCTGTTATTCAAATAAAAATTATTTATTTATTGTTTAATAAAATTGTAGAGCAGAAATACTGATAATAATCTTGGATTTCTAATCACCATTTTTTGGCTGCAATAAGCATAATCCAATATTTATACACTATTTGATCTTTAAAAAATACGTCGAAACAAGTGTACAATATTACCCTTAAAAATTTACCACATTAATATGAATTTTACGCACTTCTACTGCAAATTTAACGGGAAGAATTAGGGATTATATCACGTAAAATGTTTATAGAGTGTATTGTTAGACCTTTTTACCATTCCTTATGATGTTCATTACAATAAGGTTATTAGTAAAAATTAGTAAAAGGTATTAAAGTTAATGCATGGTAGTGGTAGAACAGACGGTCTAGATGTATGTAGAGTACTCAGAGTTTTGTCGACTCTAAGAAATTGGAAATGAAAATGGAAAATATATTCAGCGGAAAAAAATGTGGGGTATAAAAGCAAAGGCAAAGAATTTCCAAAAAAATCAGTACATTTTAAATTCATAATCCTCGGAGACTGCATTCAATTTTTTTTGGATATTGCTGCCTTTGCTTTTGTACCCCATAAATGATAATTCATTCACATACATCATTGAAAAATTACCAAAAGTGCAGAAATTATTATTATTATTTTAAGCCTTTGATTACATCAACATAAATCACTGATTTAAGAAAGCTTGTAAAGTTGTTTAGCAAGTGAATTAAACTTAGTTAATTCCCTTTCCAAACACAAAAGTTCATCGCTTTTTGGAGAGGAAAAGCGAAAAAAACTTTAATAGACTAGAAAAAAGTATGTAATATTAAATAAATATTTAAAAAAATAATTGGTTAAGATGCAAAATATTATAAACATATGTTTTCTAAATAAAATCCGGGGTCATGGCAAGAATATTTTATTATTATGATGAAAGAAATATAAAACTTTAAATAACGTTAGAAAATTTCGCTGGAAGAAAAATGCAACAAAGTAAACGAACGAACATTGATGGAAAGTTTGTTTCCCAAGTGGAGCGGTACTAGGGTGCGGGAAGGCTTAAGGGCGAGGTCGGCTCTGTCTGCACCGGGTAGGCAAACTCCAGAACTTTCAGGGTATCCGGGCGGATTGTCCTTTCGCTTTACTGATCTAGATAGAAAGCTCAGGAATCCACGGAGGTGATGCACACTTTGATCGCATCACGATAGATATGTTGGGTCAAAGGGACTTATAATAAGAAGATGTCGGGTGAGAGAATCGGCAGTGTTCCATCAACGAGCTATTTATACGAGTTCTTAAATATTTAACGAAATACATTATATTCGACATTATTATTAAACTTCACATAAGAGGTTCTGTCACACTCTAAACTCGAGTCGTGTGTAGTATAATGTATAATTTTACAACATTATTTTGTTTGTTTTAGAGTTTTATTTCATCCATTTTGAAGATCATGAATCTTTACAAAGTTAACGTTGATTCCATCAATAATATAAATTATCTTATTGGATGCATTACAGTGTATCATTTCAATGAAGGCCATCCTTTATTGAAAGGATAAAGAACTAACATGCAGAATTACTGTGGCTCAGATATCATCCTTCGTAGATCATTATCTGATGAAATTTTGAAGAAGAATCGCGATGATTCGTGTGGTGGATATGAATGTGTATCACAATTCGTGCTATGCAAAACTCTTCTCGGGAGAGTAACTAAGATGAGAATTCATGAAATTTCTTCGACAATATCCGAATAGTTCATTGTAATTTTTTTTTTAAATAGAGGTGTGAGTTTTCAAAATAAGCTCAACGTTGTGCTATGAAAATAGAATTAACTTGCTGGTGTCTTGGAATGGGGCTCGAACCACCAGCTACCGGTTCACAGGCGAGCGTCATGACCATGAAACCAATAACCTACTTCATGGATATTAATACAGTGTCACCCTTAAGATAAGACCCACTTTTTCCTCGAATACATAGTTAAATGTATCGTAGAAAAAGAAGATCCAAGAATATTTGCTTAGCTGTATAGTTTTGATCCAATGAAGCATCTGAACAGAGCATTATATAGTGAAATACCTCAATAATGGAAGAATGCAGATGTGACAGAGATTAATAAAGATACAATTGACCAAAAAAAATATAAGCTGAAGGAAGAGGCGCGAGGGAAAGAAGGTATCCGAGAGTTGCAAAGAAAGAACACGCTAGCACATTATAGAAAGAGGGTAAGGTAAAGAGAAGAAGTTGTATGACACGAACTACGGATAAGGTAGAAGCAACTCATGTCTATAAGGATTGAAATGTGGTGTTCAAGCGTCTGCCTAGACCATACACGGCTGGAAGAAATGGAATGTGAGTACGTGTAATAATTAACGTAGGTACTCATCCATTATTGTTACTATACTATTCTAAGATATATATTATATTATATAATATCTGGACTAGATTTGGCACAATAAGAAGGCTGACTGTGCTGAGAATTGTTTGGGACACATGTTTTAAACATTATCATATAATGTGACCAAACTTCAGATTAAAATTTTGAAAAGGAATCATGAAGTGTATCCACTCGTGTCCAGGATTCAAATATCGGGGGGGGGGGGATGGGAGGTGGTCACCCAAGTATCAGGGGTTTCATTCTCAGCGTAATTAAAAGTTAAGCTGGGTCCATTCAAGAGCTCACTCTATCCTCTCTGTGTTATTATGTAAATTCAAATAATACAGAGATAAAGCCATTTTTGAAACCCTCATAATAATCTCTTACTGAAAGTTTTAAGTGATGAAACTTCTTAAATGTCTTATGAAAAGTTTATAAGAACTGTTATTGTAAAATTTCGAATTTGGTAATAATATTAAAGAAAAAAATCGAAACCATTATTTTTTTATTATATAATTTGATGCGGAATTCCGCTGCTAAAAGAATATTTAAATAAAAAACTAATAAAACGCTTCATCTTACACTGAAAAATTTGAATAATGTACTTTGCATAATAATTTGCATTGAATCGTGTAGGTAATTGAACTTTCTATTCAACCTCAATGATAATATCTACTCGTGTGGTTATGTTGATAAAATTCTAGTAAATACGAATATTATAAAATACCTCTTGTTATTGCCATATTTATTCACAGTACTTTGAATCAACGCAAAACTTTTTAATTAAATACCAAAAACAAAAAAAAAAAAAAAAAATTCGGGCGAAAGCGATGCAAATAAAATTAAAAAGAATAACTTATATTGGTCGCACTTCTCGAGTTAATACCACTACAACGATGAAAAACATAATTTGCAGATATGGCTTTGTTCAGGTACTCGGAGTAAGGTTTGTACGCTGTTAAGTTCACCTGCTGTATGAAAAGTTAAGCTGTCACTAAAGTAGTGCTTTAAAAATTGTAAATGTTCTGAAGTGGGTCTACGGATGCCCGATACCACATCAATGAGAATGATGAAATGCAATAAAATCAATGTCTGAAAATCGCCATAAAGATGAGGAAACAGGTGCATGTGACGTGTGAGACTTATGAGTTACCTCACCTTGTCGTGCAAGGAATATTCAACGGACGACGAGGTCCTAGCAGAAGGAAAACCTCGTCACTTAAAAAACCTTAGACAATCGCTCTTCCATTAATTAAGGCACTCGAAGAAAAAGTCCTACAATCAGGAGGTTTTTGATTTATTAATTTTCATGTTTTTCATCTCGGTTTGCGCCAGACCAATTAAAGGACCCTCCGTAAGGGAATCGTTATTATATTATAAACCTAACCTAACCTTACTCAATAACTGAAGCCGATCTTGAATTTGTTCAACAGCGATTCCGTCTTAACAGCATATTCGCATCTGCTTTTTCCTTACCCTATCGACGACATTCCGCGCAAAACTATCTCATCTACTTAATTCCTGTACTCAGTCCCTAAACAATTTATGAGTTAAACTTTGTGGTTGGACATAATTATTAATTTTAATTAATTAAAAACTTTGTATAAACCACTTTCAGTATCTTTACGTCTACCGATTTCGATACAACTGTATCTTCGTCAGGACAGATGTATACCAACTATTCCATCCATTACTTATTTTAATAAACATTATTTTTTGAACATGGGGCTTGGCTACATTTATGGTAGGGATAGTAATTGGTAAGCAGACACCGAAATGGGGAATGTATCAAATATTGGGTTACTCGTAAAATTCAACTGGTTATTAATTATATCAGCTCTAATGTTCCGGTTTTTCTATTTTATAATATATTACTATTTCTAAGTTATCCAATCAATGGCCTCTATTGTTTATATGGAGAATCTCTACACCGTTTCCTTTTTAAACGTGTTTCCAAAATACGCTTAGCGAATTCTGAGAAATTATTATTATTAAGACGTCTTCAATGTTCTTTTACATAGACAAACGTAAAGAGACATAAAATGTAAGACGTAAATTTATTTTATAAGGTTTATCTGATCATGTCGGGTTATTTGCGGACGCTCTCTCTTCGCTTAGTACATTTACTTTAGCATGTTCTCTTCGCTCATACGCTCCACTTGATCAAAACATCTCAACGATCCATTCTTTACTCCATCTACTACGTCAAACCACTACATTCACTCATTATTTTTTCAATCTTCTCTCCATCACACATATTTTTATCGTAATTATATGAATCCTTTCTCGTAATTCATCCATCACACCGTATTTCAACCAAAATAGGTTTGTGAGGGATCACAGAGAAGGTCGTTTAGTTTTGTATGAATGAAAGAATTATTGATGCGGGTACATCGAGATGTGAAAAGGTGGAGGGATTCTGTGCGCGGACAGTTATTTCCTATCTTGTCTGAAATATTGGCGCATAAATATCTCCCCAAACATTAAAGGTTGCCGACCAGAACGGAGCTATAAATTCTATGTGGATCATAGAGATTATTATGCGAAGCTTCATAAAGCGTGCAATGTGACACGAGAATAAACGAACAATGTCAGTTCTCTAGTTTGTTTGCATTGTACGAAGATGAATGATAAAAGGTTGATGCGTGACAAAATTTCGAGTATCCAAACATTGGCAACACTAAATTTCTTAACACACAAGTGATATTCCTAAAGTAAATGAATATTTATATATAATAAGTTTTGAAACAAACTCAATTACTCCATATTTATAAACAAAATCGTTCAGTAAGTACATAAACATCTTGTTATACATTTATTACATGCAGTACGTTAAATATGAGAAATACGTTTGGAAATACATTTTGGAAAAAAATTCATTTACAGCTGACAAATAGTCACCTTTTAAATTTGTTTTCACATTCGTTCCTAATTATTTATTCTACTGCCTTAAATTTATTTTTTGATTTTGTCTATACCTATCTGATCACATGATCAATTTTTTGAAAGGTGTATATATTTTCCAAATCTGATAATCTTCCGAATATTTGATGGGACTATGCTAGAGACATCTGTAGTCCTTTTCATGAAAAAGTATGAAAAGATTTTGCAGTTGGTAATGGTAAATATCAATTTTACGAAATTTTTCTTAGATATTTGATTTATTTCGTAGAAATTATAACTAAGATGGCTTATTTTAAAGAACTAACTGTAGGCCGCTGATATTTAAAACTTATCTACTAATATATTATTACATAATCTTACATATCATATTCATTCGTATGACATGTGGGATTTTTTATTAAATACATGATAATTTTTTGATGTAATGGCCCTGAAGTGCAAAGAAAATAAAAATATTATACGTGAATAAATACAGGGTTATTTGGAAAACATTAATAACCTCGCAGGACTATATTTCTGCCATGATTATGAGTCGAAAATGTTCAAGCAGCCATGACCTAATATCAATAGTAAAGGAGTTATGCAATAACAAAGTTTGCATTTTTTTCCCAATATTTCTGACTTATTTTTTACAATACGTTGAATTTATAGTTTTCTATATCGATTACGAAAAATTCATTTGTTTCAATACAAGTTAAATAAAATGATAAAAACCCGGCAGAAATTCCAATTGGAATGTTTTCCAATCGGAATTTGAATGAATTTTTCATATTCGATATAAGTTACTTTAATGATAGTCAAACGTTTTACAAAAAATAAGTCAGAAATATTGAAAAAAAAAATACAACAAAAATATTGCATTACTCCATAACTATTGATATTAAGGTCATGACTGCTTGAATATTTTCAACTCATAATCAAGGCAGAAATCTATACCTACGAGGTTACTAATGTTTTCCAAATAATTCTGTATATGAAAAAAACTGATTAAAAACATATATAAAACATTAAAATTTTTGATATTGTGTGGATGTTCTTACGATGGAATTGGTGAACCATTGTTTAAAGTGATCACTTAAGCCAGCTCATATAGATCATAAGTCCTGGGTCACCCTATATAGACTTCCATATACGTTTCCCATAGAAATAGCTTCGTCTCTGTGAAACTTCTTTAAAAATTATCTTAATAACTAATTAATATTTGTCAAAATACTTCAATACTTCATTATCAAATTATCTTACATTACCGTATTATTAAATGACTCGCATATTTTTTATTTAAAATATAATAGAAACCTGAAAAGATTTACGGATAACATTTTTTACATGATTCAATATAGGAATATAATAATAATGTAATTTAGATACAAAATCATTTTTTACAATTGGCTGATTATTAGCATTTTTGTCACATCTCTTTTGAATTTGTCAGCAGTCAGTTGTTTGGTCTGTTATGTAGGTCGTTGTATAGTTTTAATCTGTTTTTGTTTTGGCGTGTGTTATGTGATAGTTTTGAGCCATTCTAATATTTATATATATATGTAGGTACCTATATATAAAATAAGAACTGAGGCTCCCTCATCAGACTCAAGAGCTTCTTCTTCACTGATGAGGTCTACATGACTACAAAGTATTAAAAAAAATGACAATTTGGTATGTAGATATATAGAATTGTATTTGTACCGTATATTAAATAAAATTAAAATAATAAGAAAAAATAATTAAAAAAATATATTTATATATATCTATCGCAAAAATTTGCTTATTTTGATGCACAGATTTTCTGTTATTCATCTGTATTAAATTTTCTCAGTATTATTATACAAATTTTAATATACAATACTTACCCACTAAGCAATATGTGGATGTGTATTTTAAACTGTTGACATTTACACGAAAACAATAACTACTCAACTATCTTACCATCACGCCATTCCCGAAGAGTTAGGCAGAGAGGATAGAGCGCCACACTCTTCCAACATATTTTCTCAATCAAGCTCGTGAATTGTCGAGTTCAACTAATTCAGCGTTCATAAATTCCAGAAGTTATGATGACACAGACAGTAGCCAAACAAACCCATCTATCGCTCATCAGTCGAGCATTTCTGAACTCCTAACTGTCATGTCAAAGCTCATTGTGATGTCAATGTTTAGACACAAACAAGGGTGGTGGATGAATTCGGTGCCGACACGAAGCTAATTATACGGGAGCTTAGTTAAAGGTTACGCATTAATTATTACCTGAAGACATTTATAGACATGTGCTCAGGGACTAAGGCCGTACACATACGATCCTAATTTTATCTTAGTTATCTGGTATATTGGTTTAATTATCTTTATTATACTCTATTATTAATTTGTTAAAGTTTTATAATTATTACTGTTTGCTTTTGTACTAATCATTGTTTATACAGAGTGTAACAGAGCTAGTCCATAATACTTTATAGGTAGATTCCTGCCTTGATTGTGAGTCGAAAATGTTCAAGCAACCATGACCTAATATTAATAGTTATGTCTCTTTTTTTTCTTTTCTATTCGCTTTTATTATTGTTATTTCGGATCCAAAGTATGTAAACATTGGTATATTTTCAACGTTTTAGCTTCCAAATGAAAGATTGGGTATTTGTTCGATGCAGCCTACAGCCATATATTTAGTCTTCCGCTGATTTACTACCAAACCCATATTTTTTGCGGATGTTTCAAGGTTTAGTTAGCCTCAGGGGTCCTTGTTATAATGTCAATGTCATCCGCATAGGCCAAGAGTTGCACGCAAATGTCGAATACCGTTCTCATAGAAATAGTTCAAAATAATCCAGAAAATATTTCCAAATAATAGTCGCTCAGAATTAATTAGCTGCCGCAAGCCATGAAGGTATTTTAACCGGTTACACAATAAATGATATTTGAGATTTGTATCTGATTGTATCGATGATATACCTATATACCTATAACTGATTTTTCGCAATTCGACGAGCAACCATTAGTACTAGAAAACAGTAAAATCTCAATTACCAATCATCGATACAATCAGATACAAATTTCAAATAACAGTATGTTACTGTCATTTGTAACTGGTTAAAATAACAGTTTAACCATATATATATACGCAGAGTGTTTCGGAAGACACATGCCTTTTTTAAGGAAACCGATGTTAGAAACACATCTGATACCGAATATGTATGTAGAAAGACTTCTGTGAAAAGATGTAACAATTTATAATTTTACCATAGCGGCATTACATTGTTACAATTTTCAAATTTCGGACAAAAAATAGGCTTGTTTGTTTCTATTTTAAAAGTGTACCTTAAAAACAAAAGAGACACGTATCTACATAATTTATATACTTCAAAGGAAATTTGTACTTAGCTCCAATGTAATGCAATCTGTTTCCTTTTGAATTTCCTTACTCGAAACCCAAAGGCATTGTGGTATTATATTTGGCGAATCGGAAATTCAACAGAAAGCGAAATAGGAGCAGATTATTTTTATTATATTACGGATTATTGTTCTCGTATTACAGAACTGATTTTTTCTTGGTTTTCTCTTCGTTTTTTCATTCCCTCTCTCGGGTTTCTTCAGGACGCGAGTTAAAATATCCTTATTCTTTCACAATTTTTCCAATATCTTTCGGGAAGATTACTTACAAATGATCTATTATAATATCGCCTTAACATTCTATTATTAAATAACTCAAAAGAAACGTATATTGTCAAAGTATATAAATATCATCATCAAAAATAGGATATTTGAATCATATGGACACAAAACCGCTGCGTGTTCGATAACTATTATCTGGCAAATGGTAGTCAATTTGGTCAAATGAATATGATAATATTTATTTATTTATTATATATATATATAATTATATATATATATATGATATATATATATATATATATATATTATATCTATACAAGAACAAAATAAATGAATTTTACTCAAGCCAGTAAGTTTACTTAAGATCTTACTTATTTACATTTAAGCCAGATAATACAAATCGTAAGCCCTGAGGTTATCCTATAAAAAAATTCCATACATTTTTCCAATATAAATAAATAGCTTCGTCTGTGTGAGAATTCTATAATTTATCTAAATTAAATGTATCTTGAATTCAACAATCTCCGCACTGGTTCTAAAATGCCTAACAGACATGTTTATCTCATTTGCAGTGTCGTTTTTGTGTCTACGTCTCTCATTTGACAGGATAACAACTAGATGGCACTAAAATTAATTGAGGAGTTATAAAGCCCCGACATAATAATTTGTACAATCTGTTGTTCTCGTTGGTACTAGGTAATACGATCAAAGAGAGAATTGAGTTAGGCTGCCCAAAGCAGCGACTCCCATATGGAATTCATATAGCGTAGACGGAGATAAGTTCGTAATATAATAAAGTAGGTAATCCGTCTACAGAAGACAGACACTAAAATATTTAGAGAAAAAACAAGTCTTTCAAATGACTTTAAGGATTATTCGTTCCTTGTTTGCTTTTATATTTTTCTGCATGTTATAAAGTACCTAAGGTTTCCGCTGATACAGCTTTGCTTTAACGTAGATTTAGTCTTAAAGAGGATTCGTTTACTTTAGAATTTAAGAGGTCCACCGCATTCGCCCCCGTTATAAGGCATTAATAAGGATTTAAATTCGATTATCTTACTGAATCATAAAAATGCCGGGGTCCAGATATTCAAATACCTCTAGATTTTGCTTACTTATAAAAGACTTACAGAGGGAAATAATTGGTGGCGTTTACTTTGTTGAAATCCATTTTAACAATTATTACTAATTTATAATGTACTCAAGTCGCGATTTTTTAGGAAACCTAGCCTTTATATTTAAAGGAAACATGATTTTGGAAGGGATAAATACCTACATAAAATCTAGAATTCAGTACATTTTAATTAATAATTCTCGATGACTGCACTTAAAATATTTTTTTAATTTTTTGGATATTACTGCCTTTGCATTTATATCCCACATATATAGAGATATGCACAACTGAACAATTACAAAACCAATTTAGCTCATCACCATTCATAAGTCTTTATAAAGGTTACTTGCCTAAAACATTATTTAGTCTGCTAAATTAAACACCCTTCATAGGTACATGCAAAACCTGTGAATGTTGGTTTAATAATAATAAAATAGTAAAAACGGATAATTTATATAGAGCAGTGATGGGTCCGCTCTGTACTCACTACTACAATGTAGTACCACATTACATTGAAGTGCACACTTCGCACGTTTTGAAGTGTATTGCAGACTACAAACTACAAACACCAATGTTATTGAAAGTATAAACTTCAAATAGTACACTTCATTTCAAAGCGAACACCACAAAGTACACACACTTCAAAGTTATCGAAAGTATGAGAAACATACTTTAAATAGTGCATTTTTTACGTAAAATTTTTGGAAGTTGATGTAGCTAAATGAAGAAATCTATCTGTGGAAACTGTAACAACCTCCCCCCCGTGGTTTGAAAATTTTTGGGACGTTGATGTAGCTAAACGAAGAAATCTATCTGTGGAAACTGTAACAACCCCCCCCCCCCATGGTTTAAAAAAAAAATTTGGAACCGAATGAAGAAATCTGGCTGGCGACCTTTTTTTTTTAGCTCGCCAATTTTTTATTTGGGAAAAAATATTTACTTTACTAGTACTACAACTTCGTAGTACAGTTACTGCACTTCATTTCGTAGTACTACAATTACCTCACTTCATGTAGTTTTTACTACAATTGTAGTGTACACTTTGTAGTCTTCAAACTGGTGAACGTGTGTGTGTTGTAGTCTTCATTTTGAAATGTAGTTTTTCCCTACGCTTATATAGAGCCATTTTCGTAAAACTTTCAACTCAACAATGATTTAAACTAACATTGTTTAGTCCTACATTAGTATAGTGAACCTATGAAAATGATATTAAAAAAGGTGCGTTATGAATATTTTTTAAACACTGTTTCTGATACACCTTCGTATTACGGAGGGAAGAGAGTTCCATGCCTTTGGGCCTGCCACAATGTGCCTGAAATGTGTATAATAAACATAATCATAATCGTGCTTTATTTTAAAATGTTATGTAAATACATTAATTGATTTTGAAATTAATTAAATATAATAAAAAAAAAAATGTAAATAATGAATTTCCAAAATCCTAATTAAATTAGTCGAATTCCCAAATAGTCAATTTTTATGTAGAAACGGGAGAGAGCTGAGAAAATAACTAATACCAAGTCTAGCATTATAGAAGGAATGCACGCCAAGTGCCCTCAAACTCGGGGAAGCCAGGATGCTACTACAAAACTTTCGGTGCTATAGAGTTGCAAGTGTTAAAACGTAAAGGATTGTCGGAAAAGTTTGCCGGAATTTTCCGCATATTTACAAATAAAAAAAAGCAAAACTTAACGTCGCGAACTAAGCACAGTGAATGTTTGAAATATTTATTTATACACTGTATTTAAATTTAAGCATAATAAATTAAATTCAATTAAATTAAAAAAATTAAATTTAAGGCTAATAAAAATAGCGGTTGGTAAGTAAAAATAGCCATGTAGAGAGGATAACCGAACAACAAGACCAACAGGAGTTGGGGAAGATCAAAACTAAGAAGGAGCGACAATATCTTCAATGACATATCTGTCTTAGAAATCCAGGAATGTAGGAAAATGGCTCTCAATGCGGATAATGTGTATTAAAAGAGGAAAATTCTCCAAGGTGAGTGATAACGATATTAAATAATAACGATATTGAATGAGTGACAACGATATTAAAAAATTTATACTCATAAGATAAATTCAATATAACTACTACATATAGCTATAATTTATGTCAGTTGTGTGAATTTATAGACTTATTACGTATTCCTATATCTACATAGGTTGTAACAGAGCTAGTCCACAATACTTTACAGGTGGATTCCTGCCTTGAATATGAGTCGAAAATGTTCAAGCAACTGTGACCATAGTTATGGAGTTATGCAATATAAAATTTTGCTTTTTTTTCAATATTTCTGACTTATTTTTTACAAAACATTGTAGTATCATTACAGTTAACCTACATCGAATTCAAAAAAATCATACGTTTCAATAAAAGTTAAATGAAATAATAAAAATCTTGAAAAAATTCCAATTGGAATGTTTCCCAATTGGTCAGAAAGTCAGAAATATAGAAAAAAAAATGCAAAATTTGATATTGCATAACTCCATAACTATTGATATTAGGTCATAGTTTTCGACTCATAATCAGGGCAGGATGTAAAGTATTATGGACTAGCTCTGTTACACCTGTATGTAAAGTGTCTCGTAGCTAGTAGCAAAATCTTCGAGGTTGTCTTTGACGTTCAATTTTGAATAAATACATTCTTTACGCTTTGGGTGAAATTTCCACAGTTATGGATAAAGTAGTCTATACAGAATATTAAAAATTCATTAGCTGTGAATAAATAAATAAATAAAAAACCTTGCAGAATTTTTTTTAAAAATGTTTTGTCATTTCATTCGATTTTTATTCAAGTGAATGAATTTTAATATTCCATATATTAAATATTGTGAGATAGTCCAATTTTTGCAGAAAATAATTCAGAAATATTGAAAAAAAAAATGCAAACTTGGATGACGCTCATCTATGTAACTGTCGAAATTTCACCCAAAACGTAATGAATATTTTCTATTCAAAATTGAAAGAAGAAGATTCTCCTAAGTTTTTCCTAGTATCTACGAGACATCCTACATTTAACACTTAAAATAAATATATAATTTGTGATTGTGTTTTTTTTTCAGTTTCCAAATATTTTTGTGTTCGGCGGTCCAGTATTTGAGATAGCACAGGCAGGTGTTTTAAATGCGAAGTAAAGTATAATCCACACGAAATGGCGTTCTGCCCGTCACGTCCTACCGCGCAAATTCAAACACAAAGTGGCGAAACGTTCGACAGCCCCCACCTTCCGTGGATGCCACAAACAAATGCAAATGTTTGACCGGCGAGCGCTGTTTGCCGCGGATAAACTATTCGCTGGTGCATCGAACAGAGATCCTTTCATATGCAAATACCGACTGAGATATGGTTGCGCAGGGGCGGCGGCGCGCCCGACAAATGAGTGCGGCCGCGGGCGCCTCATTAGACCGCGCGTCAAAGTTGTTCGGGAAACTGGTATTCCTTTCGTGCGAGTATATTGGGCGACGCGAGTGTTTAGGAACTCGTAACCGCTGTGCCCAGATGTGATATGCAATACCAAATCAGTGTTTTAAGCTTTCATACATAGAACGAAAAATAATACTCGTAGTATGTACCTATCTTTAAATATAAAGGAAGCTTGAAATTTAGGTGGAAATTGGGTGAATTTTTACAATAAAATGATTAATCATGTAAAAAAATATATATTGGCATTTATTATATTATACCTGTATATTAAACAATTATTATTTGAAATTTAAAAAAAAAATAACAAAAACAAGATGGTCGCATGATGTCCATTCCCGTGAAGCTCCTTCGCCGTATCTGAGATGCAAGATTCTCCAGCACGTATTCGTCCAAGACACAAAAGAAGAAGATATACTTATTTAGAAATTAATTAATTAATTAATTAATTAATTTTCCATACTGTGTGAACTCAAATTAACACAGTATCGAAATAGTTGCAATGAAAACAGATACCCAGTGTCCTTTTACAGCTCTGCAAATTGCAAATAAAAAATGAGTCTGGAAGAATGTGCAACATTTGATGCATATAATAAAATGGAGGTCAATGTTGGTCTATTAAGAGGAACAATATAAACAAACTAAATATATGATGCGAGTGTTGAAGGCAACAGGAATAGAGGGCGTCCGCGAGATACCTGGCACCATCAGATACTACAAGTATTTGAGGATGGCCCTTTTGAAAGCCGCAACAACCGTAGAACTTGTATGACAAGATGTATGAATGTGGCCGAAGCAAAAGTTGTGTGCCAGGATAGAAGAGTGTGGCGTTCAATTCTCTCTGCCTATCCCTGCGGGGAAACGGCGTGATGGTTAGTTAGATAAAATCTGGTTTCGCATATTTCTTTCTATGTGCGGGGCATGGGAGCATGTGCGAGGACAAATATTTATAAGTGTGCGGCCGCACACCTTATTCCTGCTACGTGATGAAAAACGGCTTCTTATAGAAGCAACAATTAATTTCGATCAAGTTCTTGGATTCTTCTATGATCAAGAAAAAGTAATAAATAAGATTAATAACGAAAATCAATATACAGGGTGTAACAAAGTTAATTCAGAATACTTTACAGGTGGATTCCCGCCTTGATTATGAGCGGAAAATTTTCGAGCAACCATGAAGATACACGACATCAAAGTTTGCATTTTTTTTTCAATATTTCTGCCTTTTTTAACGAAACGTTGGTCTATCATTACAGTAACTTATATCTAATGTGTAAAATTCATTCCCTTCAATACGAGTAAATAAAATGATAAAAACCCTCAAATTCCAATAGGAAAACATTCCAATTGGAATTTTTCAGGGTTTTTATTGAAACGAATTAATTTTTCGTAATATATATATAATTTACTGTAATGATACTACATTGTTTTGTAAAAATTAAAAAAATGCAAACTTTCATATTGCGTAACTCCATCATGTTTTCTGGAAAATTTTCGACTCATAATCAAGGCAGGAATCCACCTGTAAAGTATTGTGGACTAGCTCTGTTAAACCCTGTATAATATTGCATTTGAAATTTGAAAAAAACCTAGTGATCACTGAAATATTTTTCTAGAAGCTTCTGAATTTCGCATGTTAAAAAAAATCAAAATAATGTCCCAAATAAATTCGTTTAAAAAAAAAACAACATTCTTACATCTTTATTTTGCATATCGAGTTTGAGAAATTGCAAAAATGTCTCGAGCAGTAGAACTCTACATAAGAGTCTGTTCCGTACATTTGTATTAAATCTCAATAGTATTAGATATGAATTTCCTCCTGTTTAATTTCCGAGTCAGTAAAGCTCGTCGCTAACAGAGACGTGGAAAGTAATATTCCGATGATCAAACGGCGGCAGTTTCTCCCCTACCAAGTCGTCGGCGGCCGACGAACCTTTTGTGGCGACTTAAGTACAACAATTTATCGCATTTTAAACACGTCAAAAGAAAAATCGTTCAAATAGAATACAATACGGAGGACCCAGGACCACTAATGTGCTAATTTAGTCACGAGAATTTCAAAGTGCAAAAATGCCATTACGCGACATCTTTCTGCAAGTTTTGGATGATGGTGGATTACAAAAACATTATTAATTTTAATCAACTAATACATTTTTATAAACCGCTTGGAGTAACTTTACGTCTGCCGGTTTCGATAACACTGTATCTTCGTCAGGATGGATGCGTACTCCATGACTTATTTTGATTAACAAGTTAATTTGTGTTCGAAAGCGTGGCTACAATTATGGTGGGGCAGATTGACAAGTAGACACGAAAATGGGGATATTCGTAAAATTTAACTGGTTATTAATTATATTAGCGTTAGTGTTAAGCATTTTTTGATTTCTAACACTTCTAAATTATCAAATGTAAGGCCTATATTATTTATATGAAGAATCTCGATACCTTTTCTTTTTAAAATTTGTGGTCTATCTCCAAAAGATAGTTAAAGAATTCTGAGAAGTTTTTATTATCAGTTGAATATTACGATAATAATAAACAGAAATCATTAATCAGTTAGTTTGTTTATAAACTCATCGTCATCCACTGACATATGTTGCCAGAAGTCAAAAAGGTAAAAAAGGTTAATGTTTAAGCTTCAACTTTGAACCAAGTTTTGACATTAGTTAATGCTGCCGCCGTAGCACAGCGCGGCCCCATTACCTTGTGGCGCAATTCAGGTGCAAAGTTCCTCGCTGCATTTAGACATACACTGGTTCACACGCCATTAGGAAATACCTCTAGGAAAAGTTGGGCACGCTTTCAATACAATTTACCGAGCTCTCCGGTCTATAGAGGAAACTTTTTTGTTAACGTATATCAAGAAAAGAGAACAACACTCTTGTAGTATACCGAATAACATATGATATGTAAATATTTTAGAGATGAATGAAAAATTAAACAATGACATATATTTGATAGCTTTTTAATAATAAAAAATAAGACATTTAAGAATAAATTAAATGCTATGTTTTAAACCACTTTATTGCTATATATTTGTCAACTAATTTCGGCTGGACTCAACCTTCTTCAGGACAATTATAATATAGACAGTCTATATTATAATTGTCCTGAAGAAGGTTGAGTCCAACCGAAACTAGTTGACTAATGTATAGCAATAAAGTGGTTTAAAACATAGTATTTAATTTATTCTTAAATGTCTTATAATGTCAAGCCACAAAGTGTTTTCTTGTTTGAAAAGTTAATAAAAAAAAAATTATTCCATGGAGAGAAGGCACTCTCATTCTTGAAGACGCTGTGATACGACTCCAGCGAAACGCCGAGAATCGAATCTCTATACATCTATGCGGTTCGTATATATTTTTGTTTCTATGGGTAAATATGTCGAACGACCGCAACATAAACCTTAAATCACACCACAGTTAATAATGGCTGATTATGAGAGGGACTGCTCCGCTCGAAACTGAGTAACAAAATAACTCAAGTGTGTGTAGAAGAAAGATTAGTCAAGGGAAATTTTAATTATCTAAGCAATACAAATAACTGCTATATCAATGATATTAAAAACGAGCTGATGACTTCATATGGAAGAAATAGGACAAAATTATAAATATTATCTTCGTCTTTTTTTTTCACCTGTCAAATTCGTAAATATTATGTTAATAACAATTTTGAAAAAGTCAAGGCAGGATTGGGTTTTGCATGTAGTGTTTTAAATGGTTAAAAATTTTGTTCTTAAGTAAACACTGGTTGGAAATGCTGGAATCAAATTATTAAGTTTTTAACTAGTAATAAAAAAAGGGTTGACAAATATGTATGTACATTTATTTGCGAGTATTATGAGTGAAATTGAAATTATATCACTAAATAATTTTCTTTTCTCTAATAAAAAAGAATCTTAAAGTATTACGAATAAATATACATCTACTGCGATGTTTTTCTAAAAACGCTCTTTTCCGAAAAAATAATTAATTACACATTTATTTTGAAAAACCAATTTTCCGAGACATTAAATCCCTGTATACAATGTCATAATGGCGATGATAACGATCATTGTAAAATTTCAATAAAAAGTAATGATATTTTAATGCTCCCGAAATATAAAATCCAATGTCCACAAAATTGGTACGTTACGCACGCAATTCGGAACCAACTTAATTATACATAATGACACAATGTGTGAACGTAACGGAACATCTCAACAATGAAGCGATTCGAATAATCAAATGACAAATTGCGCATCAAAACTCTCATTTCAAATTAAGTTCGTGATAACGATTTTGACCTCCATGTTTCATTCCATGAAAAACTGGTTCTTTGGGAATGAATACGAAATTAAATATGAAGGAAAAACAATTTATTACTCCCTTTATATTAACTCGTGGCGTCATGGTGTTTGTTTCTTTTTTTTATCGATTTTTATCGCTTTTCCAGTGATCCAATCGAGCTGAAACTTTGCAAGCAGACTCGTGGCGATGATCAAAAAAATCTATCAAATTTTCATTTAAAAAAGGTAATAATTATCGTATAATTTTGAATTTTTCAAATTTTTAATGGTTTTTTCAAATTGGAATCATTACAAAAATTTATTTACTACCAACAGCGGCCTGACGACGTCACGGAATATTTAAAATTTGAATTACTCCGTCGGTATAGGTAATAGGTACTTCACTACGAATTTCGAAAATTTATGACAATTGATTCACAGACGACAGAACACTTCGGTTTTTTGGGAAGAAATCAAATAATAATTTATTACTCCCTTTCTTTTAACTCGTAGCGTCTACTTGCTTGCTTGCCTGCGGAAAAAACTTTGGTTCGATTTTTAACTCTTTTCCCGTGATCCAATAGAGCTGAAACTTTGCAAACAGACTCGTGGCGACGATAAAAATGATCAAACAGATTTTAGTTTAAAAAAATTAATAATTATAGTATAATTTTGGATTTTTCGAAATTTTTTATTGCTCACTTTCGTAGCGTCGCACAACTCGAACTCAACGCGTAGGTTAAGCGCCAAACCTGTTTCCACTAGTAAATGAGAAAGGGAGTATAATAAAAACTTGGTTTTGATGGGTTAGTTTTTTATCATTTCACTCGTTTAACGGCATTTTCATTAGTTGCCTTGTTTCATTGTTTTTTAACCGGCAGATCACATGCAATAGGAAAAAACGACAATATTTTATTATTGATGGATTTGGCTTTTTCAGAAGCATTCATAAATCACAGGCCTGATCAAGGGAGGGGAGGGATTAGGCAGAATTTTATGCTGGGCTACGTGAGGGCAGGGGGGAGTCAGAGCCAAGCTACGTAATTCTTCACTTATTTTATTTGGCAAAAATAAAACTGTACAGAATATGCGACAGCATATGAATATTTATTTAAATAGTTTGAAAAGTATGTTTATAATATGTATAAGTAGTATATATCTTTTGTATTTTAGGTACGCTATATATTCACACTATCGTGCGTACATGTGACTTGTAGAGGTAGCCGACGTGCCGCGCCGGCTCAGAGCCTGGCCAGATGGGGCGTTTTACGCGCGAGTGCACCCGCGCGGGTACATTCGCGCGTTCTCGAGATACTGGATAAACTTTTTAGTTCAGAGATGAAAAACATGAAGGCAATCGATTTGTTATTTGTCAAGGTTTCAAAATAGATAATCTTTTAGTTGTTCTAAATCCTTGTGCTTTTCCTTTACAACATCGATATTTCAGATATACTAAACAATGGACGTATGAAGAGTTTTTAGCAAAAATAACGAAAATCACACCATTTGCTATAAATTGCGAAAATATAGAATATTTCGTAGAACGGCACCTAATGACGGTACCATCTTTAGTACAGTTTGTCTTTTTCGCATTATTATTTGTTTATTTTGTATCGCTTCTCCATTATTTTAATTTTATTTATCTCTCCAGCTTAACCATTTAAAATTAAAATAAAACTACAAGTGTTTAAAAAATAATAAGATATTACAGCACACGGAAATAAGAGCTAGCTATCTGTGGAACAAAGGATACAAGTACACCTGTATCTGTAGGTAATTTTGCAATGGACAGCGGTTATTAATTGTACGTAGCGTATCGTTTGCAAAGATCAGAGGATGAGGAGGGGACGGACTTAAGATGTTTTTAAGAGACGGTCGTATTTATTTATGTCTATGAGACTATTCACCTAGAACTGGCGCCAGGAAGAAACAGAATTTATTTTATTATTTGTGACTTGATTGCGCCCATATCTTACCCGAATGCACAACAAATAAAAATACAATAGCTTTTACGGCGGGCATTTTCTTTTTATAGGAAGATATTCGATTCACGTTAAGAAAAAATATGACAGTGTGTAGGAATGTGAAAAAAATATACTTGGGTGGATATTTCAATTTTAGATTGAAGTAATATTTCAACATTATATCATTTGAATTAACGTTTTTTATCAGTATTCTTAGGGATGTGTTAAGCATAATCACGAGATAATCGAGGGTTGAATGTGATGTTTTAGAAAGATGTGGAAGCCAGTCGAATGCGCGAGTATTGTGTGGGAAGATTCGAGAGAGAACATCCCCTATAAAATCACGGCACATACAGGCGACGAATATAAAGTGTACCAGAGACTAATTGAATTTTCCAGAAAATATAAATTATGGAAGTAATCACTGGACACAAACGTTAGGTGGTATTCCAACTAATTTTTGTGTCCAGTGATTGCTTACAAGTATCTGACTTTGTTCCCCACCGCGTCCAACATGAGATGATACAAATACCTGACAAAAACGGTCCTCATGAGTTCGAAATTAAGAAATAGACACAAATATGCTGATAAAACATTTTGTTAGAATAGAATTAAAAATTTCATTTATATATCTGTTAAAATTTGGTTTACCTATCCCTAAAATCAACCTTCAGTATTGAAAAAAACTTGTTTTCCTCTCTCACAAACAGCGACAATTAGTAGATAGGCTTTTGTGTTACTAAACCATCGATACGTGAGTTTTATTTCAAAGGTTATGGTTGTAATTTTTAAAATGCGTTGATTACACACAAAATTTTCTGAAATACTTGTGTCCAATAAAACGGATATTTTATACGAACCGTATATTTTACAGAGAAGCAAATAAGTTTCGCTGAAGTCTTATTCAGCTTCATCAGGAGTGCGTCTTATCACGGCAGAGGTGTAGTAGGCCAACTGATTATTTCTTAGGAAGCCGTAACTTATATGCACTTTTTTGTTGAGTGTTCACTTCTACGATTGAGGTCGCCAGTGTGCAATATGTACTAATTACATCTTCGGGCTTTTCTGTGACGTCTCTTAAAGGTGGAATCAATGTCACGAGAACAGGGCGCCAAATACTTGATAGTTTGTAACTGTCGTTTAAATATATCCAACGTCCACGATAATAACCTTAACTCGTTAATTCTGAAATACTGTCATCATTAAACGGACCAAGCCGAGACTCGAAGGGCGACATGCTCAATACGCCCAACGGTCCTTACCTAAATCCATAAGACTGGCCGATCCGCCAATACTATTTTCCTATATCACGGTCGACGTTTGACGTTTAGGCAGAGAGTCAAACAGTCGTTCATCTAGATTGAAGCAATTGCTACCGGCTTTACACCATGACACAGATAAGCAACACTGATAATTCTTGCAATTGCACATTGCAATGTAGGCATAACAAATCGCACAATATACGTTTCTCATGTCAAACCTGAAAAAAATATTTCAGTTCCACTTTTTGATTCTGAAGGTGATGTGACATTGTAGTCTGAGAAGTGAATTAAAAAAAACTAACAAACTAAATATAAATCAGTTTGATTTATTTAATATCGACGAGTTTCGATAATTATATTCGTCAAGAAGGATGCAAACTAATCGATCTATTAAATAAAATAATCAAAGAAATAAATTTTCTAACGTAGTATTGAAACTGGTCGACGATATACAAAGTACCTTTAGTTGTTCCCATTTTAAACTGGCTAATCAGATTCAGTGAGAAAAAACTATATAATTTTGGTCAATAACATAACCCCATCTAAATCTCAGAACACAATTTGCCATCTTGTTTATTATTGAAAAAAATAATGTCGTCATGACACATTTTACACAGTTAAAGTTAAAAAACATAGACGTTCGATGCAATCGATTTGTTATTCGGCAAGATTTCAAAATGGATAATCCCTTTAAAATCCTTATCAATTCTCGTTAAATTACATCACTTGTAAATTACATCACTTTGAAAGCAATGGTGTCGAACGGTACGTATTTGTCGGGAGGGCCGCGTATGAAACGTAATCGATCCATAAAAAATCAAATGTGCGACGAAGATAGATAGATAGATATAGTGTTAGATTTTTAAAATTAATATAATTCCTTACTACCACGTATAGAAATCAAGGAAACGGTTCTTGTAGGGTTCGGTAAATGTGAATGTGAAGAATCCAAACAATGGAGACCATTCGCGAGAAAGCATTAAAATAAAAGTCCGTGGGCAATTATGAACGTCAACAGTATGCCGAGTGCAACTAATTTTACAGCAGGTATGCATTAGCAAAATGCAGCCTTTTCTCGAGTATTTATACTTTCACATCATTAAACCAAACGCGGAAGAGACTTTTGAACCGCGATATTAAATATGAATGTTAGAGGATTTTAATTAAACCCGTAACCTGGATAGACGGTCTCGCTATTTTAAAATCTCTTTGTTTGGAATTCCACAAAGTCCCATGGCAACATTACTCATTTTTAAAAAGAATATTCTTATTATATTTTATAAAATATTACATACGAACAACCACAATATTAAGCTTTTGCTTTAAGCGTTGATCTAATTATTTATAATTATTTTTACAGTAACCGAAATGTTTTTTACGAAACGAAACGAAATGTTTTTTAAAGCTTAATTTAACAATATCTTTCAACAGAAACTCACTCAAAAATATTTACCGGCATAGGCTTTACTTGTCATTCTCTTGGTCTAATGATTAATTATACACAAAGAAGAATATAACTCGTATTTAGGGGTCTTCAACGATACGATACAATACAAATTTATTATTTTGGGGTGGAAAACCAAGATTGTTTCCATAGATTAACCAACAATGAATAGTTTCATTTAGCTTTGGAAAATAACTATTATAATAAATAATTATTATAAGAGGACATATTTTAATACAATGCAACGCCATATACCTTCATAAAGCTTGGAAACGCCGGTAAACAGCTGTGTCGGACAGGACACTAAATGATTTGTACAATTTATTATAAACTGTGCTAGTTTAAAGATTATTTTTTATGCAATACAGAATTATGGTATGCCTGTGTTCTGGTTTAGTCACATGTCTTTAAAATATTTGAGCTACGCACAATAGGCATAAAGTGGAACCCAAAAAATTTAATAATGAATTTTTATTTATATTGTATATATTAAAAATATATTTTAAATAGATTATAACATTTCGCTTGAACTTGCATAAAATACTCTGGCTGGTATACCAAAAGTGGTCATACCAAAAGGAAAGCAAAGAGTTAAAATATGGCACAAATTGTAGAAGTTTGTTTGTTAAGGCTGGACTTTCACTGCAAATGCATATTTTGGCGTTAAAATGTAGGTTTTTAATTACTCATTTATAAAATTTATTTAAAATCATGTTTTTTACACTGCGTCATTTGTTAACATATTTCATGATTTGTAATTTTGATTTTTAAATAGTAATTATTGCTTTCAATAAAAAAACTAACTTTTAAATAGTAGTTGCAAGACTCAAGTGCATTTGTAAATACTCGTACAATATATTATTAAAAATCATCTCTTTATATGAATAGAAAACGTTTTAAAATCACCAAGAAACGTAAAAATTAGTTGCAAATTAAAAAAAATATAACTTTATCAATATTGAATATTTCTTAATTATTTTAGTAAAGTTTTATGATCATTATGCTAGCTTTATTATGCTCGTAAGAAAACATGTTCTGCGTACACACACTCGTAAATATTCAGAATTTATTGTTTTTTCTGAGACACTGGAAACGAATTTTTTGCCCGTGGCTTGGCGATTAATGCTTAATTTGATAATTATTGTGAAAAATTTTCAGTTTATTACTTTTATATATGAAAAAAGATTTTATCTAAGTCATCATACATATAAAATTGTAGTCTAGTACACGTTCTGATGTAAATGAATAATAAAAACAGACATTTTCGAAAAAAAAAAGCTGAAATATGCATTTGCAGTGAGTGTCTTAAAATTTGTGTCCTGAAAAATTTAAAAGACTTATTTATGTGGGGAAAAAACGTCTGAAGCAAGAAACAAAGGCGTTAAACCAGATCATTTCTTGAGTATTACTGACCGAAGTAGATACATGATTAATGAAACTAAAACTTCCGGTTCAGGGCTCTCGGGTATCTTTGACCTTTGGCTGGACCACCCCGCATATATTACCTATAGATTTTAATATTTTAGTTTTATAGGGTATTTCCGTGCCGTTTTGCACGGATTTATGATATATTTATACCCGAATAGCTGCTATGAGATATTTATACTTGAATTTACGAGACGTTTATACTCGAAGACTCTAGGGTTTTGTCGCAGATTATTTTAGAATTCCGTTTACGAAAAATGATAGTTATCAAATATGAAACACTTGAGGAATATTTAAAAGGACTGTACAGCCCAAAAAAGACCCCTCAGTACGGATTCGCAAAAGAACAATTAGACGTTTGTTGAATATGCATTATTATTTTTACCAAGGCCATAAATAATACCCATGTATGCAAAACTTGGTCCAGGAAAGAGAAAGTTGAGATAACCGAGGGTTTGAACAGATTATCCTTAAGATCCTAGACTGAAAATGAACAAAATGGTGTTAAACGTAAAGAGTATACATTAAGTTTATTATATGGGATAGAGGGTGAGATGGCCGGAGAGAGGAGGTTGCCCGTGTTTTAAGCAGAGCCCTAAAAAGTAACTACGTAAAATTTTAAACGGGTGGCATTCCATATTATGTTCATTAATATCGAAGAGAGGGAGCGAGGTGGTTGAAAGGAAGGGTGGGGGTGCGAATATAAAATTTAGTTGAGATCAGTAAAAAGGTGTAGAATTGATACAGAACAGACAATCATGTATTTTAATTTATGTACATATATGATTTTAATGTTGTTTACATTTTCCAAATTAAGTACTGTAATGCCTTAATAAGCTTTTATATAAAAAAAACATGACGAAATTACATTACAATTTAATGGTTAAATAAAATATTTTAAAAATTAATATCTTAGTTGTCTTAAGAAGCATGAACAAACTGCTTTGCTTAAATTAAGAATATTGTAAGAAGGAAAGCTTAAAAAGATAACTATGTGTTTTGACAATTTACATACATTTGACCTCTGAATTGGCAAAAAATATTTATATAATTTATAGTATACTATAATATAATATTTATTTTTGTACTTAAATTTTTATCTTTATTTTATATGTGTATTTTCTTTTCTTTTCTCTTAGATTTATTCCTATGATTTACTTTAAATTTTTATCTTGATTTTATATGTATATTTTTTCTTTTTATTTTCTTTTAGATTAAGATTCTTCAATTGTCATTTTTATCCACTAAATAAATACCATATGAGAATAACTGCCACAGAACAGGTTTTTACCTAGTGTGGCAGTTATTAGTATCTTGTATCAACTAATCTTAATGTAAATAAACAATAAATAAATAAATAAATAAATAAACATCCAATGAACTTGTCTACAAACGAACCGAAAAAAAGATTTCTCTTCTCCTGTACATAATTGCAAAGATTTAATCTATTAAATGTTTTACGTGAATACTATCTAAAAAATCTTAATTTTAGATAAGTATAAGCAGTGCAATCTTAGGAAACAGAAAATATTTACCAATATTAATAATGTATGAATTTCTTTGCCTAGCAACACCATGATGATTGTTATTTAAATGCAGGATTCCTCGTACCTGAAACAAAAAAACAATCAATTAGTTTAAATCCTAACAATGCATCAAAAGGAAGTCTTTTCTTTAACATGTTATTGGTCGAATCACATTGCAAAGATAATAATTATTCATAACATTTAATAGATCGTTCCAGGCCCAGTCAAGACCAAAGATATTCAAGACAAGCATTTTAACAGGAAAAATATAACACATATTCAAGACTATAAAATATATTAATAATTTGACTTTTAAAATAAATAAACTTTAAAAATATGTCCTTGCAACAAAATCATATAATCACAGAATTTGTGAATCTATTAGATAGACAGTCATGAAATTTGTCATTATTTAAGTCTGCCATAGTATGATGGAGTTTACCAAATTCATCCCCTCTAGTATATTATATTTCGTTCACCCATTTGGTTATACGATGCCGACGACGCCGTAGCACGAGTAAGAAGATAGTTTTCCAGAAGATACAGATTATTCATTTGGCACAAACGTTATTGGAGAAATGCGAAAAGTAACTGATTGATACCAACGCAAGACGCAATCAATGTGCACGCTCAATACGTACGAAAATAATCGTACGAATACATAGGTAATAATCGTATCCAAAATGCGACCGGTCTTAAACTATAACATTATTTATTGAATTATCAACATTTTCCGGCCAATAGTCTCTTCATCAGGATACAAGGTATACAAAATATTAAAATTAAGAAAATTATTCAGGAGTATATAAATTTATTTCTAATGGTTGCGATAATTTTTATACAGGTAAAACTTTGATATTAGAATTTAGGAGCACTTAAGATATGTAAATAGCAATAAGTATTCTGAATTTTCTAATCAAGTTTTGGAAACAAACAATTATTTTTATATTAAAGAGGGTTTAGAAATTTGACACATAAATAACATGTTAATAGCAAATTAAATATTATTAATCACTAAATCCTTTTTGCAAATACTGCGATTGCATGATGAAGTTATCATCATCTTTTGAATTTGTTTTCACATAAGTTTTTTAATTAGTTATTCAATTCTCATATAATATTCGTTGTTATTTTGTAATCTGACGAAGGAACCATAGGGCCCGAAACCTGTTAATAATTCAATAAATTGTAGTTTAATACAGAGTATTTTCTATATTAATATAATATAATAATGTTATCAGAAAGTCATTTAGCTGCTATTGAAGAAGTAATCATAGATATTATCGTGGCTTTACAGAACGCACATTACTCTTTATCAATATTTATTATTTTCATGTTATAATTCAGTTAACGGCACTGCATATGATTTCAACGAGCGGGGAAATTTTAATCGCGGTGGGAGAGAATTCAAATTATTAAACAAACAGCTGATTACAGATGCAGAACAATGCAACACCTATGTACCGTGCGCCCATGTACGGAAGCGAGGTCAATTACAATTAATGAATGTTAAGGCATTCCAGCACACACGGCTAGTTTATGGTGCCGACATTCTTTCTTTTTTAAAATGGCCGCCGAAGTTTCCCGCGCTTGCCGCCAGCGAGCCAACTAGCCAAGGAGGCGATAAGGTTTTGTTAGTTCCAAACAGGCGCGACCTGGAGCACTAAACTCTCGAGGAAAAGTTAACGGAGGTAGAAAACGTCACTATGCAGGAGCTCAAACAATTTCCTAGGCGTTGAAATATTGAAGAAAACGACGCGGTCTTAAATATCAAGCGCTTTCTTTGAAACAAGATTGTATTACGAGTGGCTTGTTGGTCTTGTGGTTAGGACTCTCGCCTCGTGATCCAAAGGTCGCGGGTTCTAAACTCACTCCAGACCAGCAAGTTAGTATGTATTTTCATAGCACAAGCGTTTAGCTTGGTTTGAAAATAGTAAGAATATTGATGTGACACGTATTCCGTATTCGCATCTGTATTTAAAAAATATATAATTTCAAAACAATTTGTCTTAATTGATGAACTATTTTTCAAAATTTTTTAAGTGTGTTCGCATCTCTATAAAAAAAATTCCAAGTTATTTGTCTTAATTTACACTGAAATATTTATTTTATTTATTTAGTGTGTTCGGATCTCTATTAAAAAAATACAATTTCCAAGTTATTTGTCTTGATTTACACTGAACTATTTATTTTATTTATATAGGCATACACAAGTGAATAGAAAAATAACTTTAATTTTTCATTTTTCAAATGTTTACGTTACGAGTATATATTGTCTTTCTTCTTCTTCTTTTGGTGTCATGTCAGGTCCCCCCAACGTTGACTATCACCCGAGAGAAAGCGTCCCTGTCCTGGGCAGCACGAAACAGCTCTCCAACACTTTATTGTCTTTAAATATTATAATTTACATTATAATGTAAAGGACCTTAACGCTGACGCTGAATTCTTGCAGATACTCGATCATCATTCAGAAAGTCACTCCCACACAACATTAATTTTCTTGACATTAATTAATTATTTATTTATTTACAAGATCACACTATACTAATAAACTAAATATACATATAAGTGTTGCTAGAGCAGACCGAAGACATCTTTAATTGGGATAGTGTGCCGAGTTTCAAATAATAATGTATTGTTTATTATGTATCTCGTACCCAGTAATCTGTCAGCGTTTCATTAAAAAATATATATTATTAAAACACGGGGTATAAAATTTTATTAAAAATTTCTTATATTTTATGCCAAATAAAATTATGCTTTTTAATAATTTTTAGCATTTTATAAAACGTTAACAATACAAAAAGTATTAATAATTTTTCCACAACAGATATGTTACATGTTTAAAATATAAGACGTATTGTCGACACGTCCCTATACCTACAGCCACAAAAAGTGTTGGAAAAACGAATACGTGAAAAAACAATTACAAGCATGTGAAAGCGTGCGTGAAAATGAAATATAAATTATTCAAAACTTTAACCGAAAGTATTAAGTGGAGCAGCATTAAGAATTGATGCTCACCCTCAGTATGTTCGAAGAAGGTTATGAATTTTGTTTGAGAAATCAGATAAAATGAAAATTAAGGAATTAGATTTTTTGGGATACATTATTTATACGTATGAATAAATAAAATGGTTTAAAGTAGCACGACGAATGAATAAGTTTGTAAATTAAATTTAGTATGAAAATAATATCAGCCTACTGGCCGCCTGCAATTTGAGCATTTTCAATCACATTTTAATAACATTTTGGCATATTTCCGGTATTTTTGCATGCATATTTGCATTTTTTGACAAATGTTATCTTTCAACTATTAAATTGTTGTTTTCACATACCGTAGATGCATTCCTTTTTGTAGCCTTAAATAGAGAACTTCAATTTGAACTTCATTAATATATTTCATATAATTTATTTTAATTCATTACTTATTTCAATTAATTGTATATTCCATTATTACTTTTTTACATATATTAAGTACATATATTTATTTATTTACTTCAATTAAATATTTCATTTGTACTTTTAACATACCTGTAATAGACTAAATAAAATTACTTTGATTATATTAATTACACTGTAAGCGAATTCCGTTTCTAGACACAACCAGTTATTTTTCTTTAGGGAGGTAGCACGTAAAAAATGTGATTGTTAAAACTATTAATATGTTTCACCTACATAAAATATCACACTGTAATAAACTAAAAATATCTAATAAAAAAATGGTTAAGGCGACGAATTAATCGATATAATAAAATGTTGAAGTGTAGCACCAGAAAATTCATCGCATGTAATTTATAACATAGTGCTAGCTGTATGCAATATAGCACGGTCCAGTTGAAACCGCATATTCTATAGACATTGTCAATGAATTTCAGGTAAAAAAAGTTTAACAAGATCACACGTGATCACTTATTTCCTGTGCACTATGTCTAACTGATGTTGCTGGACGATGTCATGATACGCCGATACAGCATTGATGTTTTGTGACGTAGGTGCTATGGCAAACTGGAAAACTCTGAGATGTAGTGCACTCCATTACATAATTTTTAATTACACGCTGTATTGCGGTCTGTGGAGGCACATGCCTTCTCTTCTTTAGCAGCCTCATGAGACTCGGAAGTCCATGACCGCAGTCACAATGTAGCGCCAACATCCCTTGACATCGCCTTAGTGGTCCAGCCTGCAAGGCTTTCTCCTGCGTGTACGTCTTCCCTTTGGTGTTAACCCTTTTAAACTTTACATGTCCCGTCTCACTAATTTTACTAGACACATAATTTAATAATCACAATGGATCCATTTTTATAAAATGATAAAATTATCATAACACCTCGTTTCAGTGTTCCTTATTTAATTGAATTACGATTACTCTACGACAAACCCACAAGTAAAATACATTATTCATAAAAAATTTTATAATAATATTACAACATATCGTCAAAATTGTTTGAATTATTGTTATTCAAAAAAGACATTGACCTATAAAACATTATATTAAAAAATGTATAAGGAAATATAATATAATTTTTAGAACAACAAATGAGCTCCATTGCACTTTTTATTTTGGTTAATTTTACGTTTATTTATTTGTGTGGTTTATAAAAGTCCATACTTATATTGTCGAATCTGAAAAAATCGATTTCCGTTTTGCTTTCTCAAACTTTACCATTTACTTTATTTTGTTTCAAAAATAATATAGGTAGGAAATTTTGAATAAATAGAATTTTTGAAAATTCGAAAGTAAACGCAAGAACCATTGATATGTGAGTGGAGGCTACGAGAGAATATGGTGATGTGAGAATGTTATATTTCATTTATTTTTATATGGTGTTTCTTAACTGTAACCGGATATCAGTTAAGCCTAGGTTGTACATTAATACTAAGGTTTAAATTGACGAATAATGAAAATTAGACATGTACTACAATAAATGTATTTATAGACCTTGAAACTTTATGGATAAAATAAAATAACTTTGGTATGCAGTGAATATTATATCATAAGTTAAGCTGTAATTCAATGTTAATATGGATTTATATATAATGTATATATACTGGAAAGGTCTAGAATAAACTACTAGATTCATGAAACGTCTGGGAACCCGAAAACGTATATAAGGGGCGTCATGACCGCTGGGCGGGATGGTTTTCTGTGTCGTTTTGGTGAAATCAATGCGACCAGCAAGAATAAATTAAGAGAGTACCTACCGAGTGTTTAATATACTAAGTTCAAAATACACTGTTCAGTCCGAAATTGTGGTCCAATTAAATTATTTTTCAGTGACATTGGTGATAAATAAAAATATTAATAAGTGTTTTTGTCTCCCACCGCCACGATTCCGTGATATTATACCACAAGTTCAGCTGTAATTTAATGTAAATATGTTACATAAAAGCGACCCACCGTTAGTTTTCCACTAGGTTTTCCAAAGTTTTCCACTGGGTTCTCATTTTCGGAACAAAGCAGGAGAAACGAAATTCATCGCGGTTATTAGAGTAAATTTTCCCGAACACACCCGTATCCCGCTCGGCAGATTATTCTGGCTAACCGCGGCGGCCGACTAATCCGCATCCCCCGAGGCTTTCATATTTTTCTTCCCGAAAATCTATTTCCGGTATTCTGCGACGGCCGGGAAAATAGCGTATAAATATAATGAAAAATGCACCGCGGCGTCTGGAGAGCCCGCACGCTGCACCGCAATATCTCATCTTGTCAAACTAATTTAAAGGCAATACCCGGGGAAATGGGACTTAGTCTGTGGGAATACATTCGCGGGAAATACACTCGTGTAATAAATACAACACAAATAACTATTTTTAATGAATTCGTACGCAAACATCGAGGTTATTGTTTAAGATAATAACATAGTGGTGTGCCGATAAACAAAATTGTTTGTTTGTTTGTTATATATATTTTCATTTGAAAATAACAATATTACTATTTGACGATTGTTATCCCCCAACATTCAAAAATAGACAAGACGTAGATTTACGACAGTCCACATTATTCCGCCGGAAAGTAGTCATGGATCTACATGATCTAATTAGTGTGATATATTGAGTGGAGAATTGTGTCTCCATATATACTTGCGAATAAAAACCCAAGACAAGAAGTAGAAATTTCACTCTGTGTTTTTATGCCTACATATAAGATGGTGCAATATCTCTTTTTAACTTTTTTTCTAGCGAAATTTAAAATAAATTAAATTTTAATATATATTATTATTAAGTTCTACGGGTTAAGTATTTTTAGGTGTTAAAGCTGTTTCGGCTTGTAAGGCCATTATCAAACAGTGGATATACCACGTACAAACGACTTATTTATAAAATTTTAAGTTACCCCTTCCCCTTTAGAGTAATTAGATATTTGTGCTGAAGCCCTGTTTGTATTAATGTTCGTTTTTTCCCGGACACTTACCATTAAAGGTGCCTCGGTTAACGTTATGCTTAATTATCAAAATTCCCCGTTTTCTGCATGTGTTATTTATAAATATTATTTAAATTTATGTCCTTGATTTTGGGTTTTTTAAAGATATTGGGAAGTGGAGAGAAGATCATTTTGTTGATTATTTAAAAGTTTAATATTTGGATCCTTTTTATATTTATTTAACACCCAACATTTGTGCAGTTAAATAATTTAAAATTAAAATAGATAAAACAATATTACACATTGGATTATAATGTCGGATCTCTACGATGTATGGTCGATCATGGGTGAAATCGGTGAACGTTACATAGTGTAAAGTGATCACTTAAACCAGCCTGCGACAGGGCGTGAGCCCCGTAAACGCCCAAACAATATTCCATTCATACTTTCCCATATCATATATCGTATGTATGGAAGACTTTGCCGCGGGTTGGCTTAAGTAATCACTTTACACTTTATAACGCTCACTGATTCCACCCATGATCGACCACACATCGTGGAGGTTCAACATTACAATTCACGTATGTGTTAACTACTCAAAGAGCCGAAGCTATTTAGCTTCATCTCGTTGAGTAATCCATAATTGATTTTAATTTATGATGATCCCTTTGGGGACAAATTTTAGTAAATTTGTTCTTAAAATTTTTAATACACTCAAAACAAATAGTGAGGAAATAATCGTTTATTTGAACGTCATATACTTAAATCAGCCTGATGATACGTATGTTAAAAAGTAAGTAATATATAATTGTATAAATACAATCAGACTATTTTAACTGTAACTCAAATGCTTGACATTCGTATCGTTATATTTTGCATTTTATTAAAGTTTTCAAACAAACCTTCGAAGCGTCTTTAGAGCTTAGGTAAATGATGTCATGCACCACGAACATGTAAGGCACATCACACAACCATCCCCGGGATAAAGAATAATAAAAGACTAGGGAGTCGCACAAAGGCACTCGAAAATTTAAAATAAAGGTATCCGGAAAAGGAAACGTAAGAATACCTTCGGAGAGATTTGAATTTAGAACGGCATGCGGAGGATCTACGCGGAACCACCGCGAGGCGGCGCGCGGTACAAGGCGAATTGCACGGCTGAAGGCAGGAACTATTTACCCACCTACCTTATTATTCTATATATAGGATGGTATCGGTGAATACATTATTTTCACACATACAAGTCAACCTATTTAAATACAATTTCACTTAAAGAATTCTGTATATTGAAAATATTATACTACTACATTTTAAAATAGTCCATCGAGTATTCCAGAAAATTTCCAATCGGTCTGGCGAGGCGCCGGAAAGTGGGTTTGGGGGTTTGCAGGTATATAAGGCGCCGCCTTTTATACCTGCCTTTTATACTTTTAGTTTTATAGAATCGAACGATTTATTGAGTGAATTATTGAACGGAATTACCGACATATTATGAAGCTAATAATTATGCAAGCGGTTTTTCTAGCGCAATCTAGAATGTTCCAAATAAAAGTGATTATTGAAGTGTTTATTTTAAAACTTCATCACTCCGGTAAGTAATTTCATCACTAATTTCAAAATTATCATTATATATAAATATAATAATTTCGATGTCTGTCCGTAACTTGCTGGAATGACAACATTAGATAATTAGAGTGTGACACGCAATCAGCACATGGCTTATTTTGCGCGGTCACGCAAGGTTCGTTATTAATTGTAATTATTTTACGTGATTTTTCTCGGGCATACGCCTAGTATAATAATAAATTTAATCAATTTCAGGGTTAAAGTACTTGTTATAATAAAGTATATGTTATAACAACATTCTGTTATCGAAAGCTTGTATCTGTTACAGTGAAAGTATATTTTCTACCTAAATAACCTATAGTTATTATTTTATTTTGTAACAAATAGACCATCAACAGGTCATTATTGACCCTAATAGATGGTCCTAGAGTAACATTAGAGTACAAAGTATAAATATTTTATAAACATTACTTTTATTATTATTATTGATTATGCTATGGTATATATAATATAATATATATATATATATATATATATATATATATATATAGATATATAATATATATATATATATATGGTAATAATAATGGTAATCCATTTAAGAAAAACAATCGAATTAGTACGTGTAAGCCGTGCGTACGATGCAAAATGTTTCATCATGTTGGTGTTAACGAGTATAAAAAACACCAACACAACGAAGCAATCTGCCTTGTAAGCACGGCTTGCACGACCTAATTCGAATATTTTTCTTAAATGAAAAGAAATATACTTCCTTATATTTGCCTAAACTTAAATACTATAATTTGTAAATTCGTGTAATGTCCGAATTTTTTTTATTTTTTTTTAAACTTATATCTATATCTATAGATTTTAAACTTGGATCACCCGAGGACAGTAATGTTTTTTTCGGTTATTTTTATATTTTTTTTTTTGGAATTTTTTTTTTTGGAATTTTTTTTTTATAATATTTTTTTTTCTAAGATACCGACTAGTAAAAGTATCGTCATTTTTGACCGGTTACAGCTAGTTTTATTCTAAAAGTTAATAAATAAATAAATAAAAACACATAACTATTTGGGTAAAAAAAAATTTTATTAATGTGAATAAGTTGCGTATGTATTTTTATTGATCAAAAGGAATGCAAAATATTAACAAATTTTTTGATAATTTACAAACTTAACATAACAAAAACATTGTTTCGTTGAAATACACTAATACATACATTGAAAATGATCCGGATGTTTTAAGTGATTCATGCATCTTGAGTAAAATTTGAAAGTCCCTTTTCCGCGGTTCAATAGCTCACACAGGAGGTAGAAAATATATGCCGAGACATAGATGTACGGTATATCAATATTTTGATATACGGACGCGGCGAATCATTTCAAAGCGAAATAACAGAAAACTCACGGCAAAATATTGGTTTTTAGAATGGATAATGCAATATCATTCAAATATTTGTAAGCATACCTTCAGTAAAAATAAAACAAACCTGATGGAAGTGTACAGAGTTTTCTTAATCCGATCACCGGCCACTTTAAGTGTCAACGAATCCCATTTAATTATTAGTAATTACAGATGAAACTTTAAAATTGTTGAACTGTAAATGGTCATGGTTATTTTTAACGAACCGAATGTTTTTCCGAGGAGACAATTCTCGACGTTTCTTTGAAGTCGTATTCAACGTCATTAGGAGAAGGACCAGTCCGCCCCATACCTCCGCGGATATAGGTTGTTCTCTTGATGACGTTGAATACGACTCCAACGAAACGTCGAGAATTTTCTCTCGGAAAAACATACGGTTCGTATAAAATATCCGTAACAATTTACAGTTAAATATGTCTAACGACCGTAATAATAACCTCAACTCGTTAAAATTGTTATATATGTCAATTTGGCATTACTATTTTTTTTTTGTTCAATTGTTCTTTACTTGCTTACATACAAATACCTATCTATAACTATAAAACTCAATGTCTCTCCGTCTGTTCTCTATACAAATTTACACCGTTTGACCGAGCTGAACCAAATTTTGCACACTTATTATTTAGGATTCGGCGGGTAACATAGGTGACATTTCCCCCATCTCCCTTTATATATTTCCTCATGATATATTTTCTATACAAATTTATCAAATATTTTCGTTTTAGGCAATAATTGTTTTCTCTTTGTAATTATTAATATTTATTCATTTAAGTGTCTTGGCGCTTGCGAAAAGTTGTGGAAACATGTAGATGAATGATAGATAATTTTTATTTAAAAATTTTCTATATATTTTATAGAATCTTGATTATTATGTTATCTATTATTAGGTTAGGTTTATAAAAAAATATAATCGTACACAGAATAATCATACAGGCATTTCTAATACATTATTCAAATTTGATGAAAAATCTCCAGGACATCGTAACCACCTCCTGTCTGGATTAAATGGAAACATCGCTATTATTTAAAGGTTTTGCAAAATAATGGCACCTTTCCACCACATTTTTTAAAATTAAATCTGTTGCCCGGGCGACTACGGGTACACACCGCTAGTCGTTTATATAGGGTGTAACAGAGCTAGTCCACAATACTTTACAGGTGGATTCATGCCTTTATTATGAGTCGAAAATGTTCAAGCAAACATTAACTAATATCAATAGCTATGGAGTTATGCAATATCATAGTCTGCATTGCAGAAATCCACCTGTATGGTATAGTGGACTAGCTCTGTTACACCCTGTATACTGGATTTTTTAAAAGTGTTACGTTTGCGCGCAAATTAAAAATGTTCTGATCCCGGGATAATCAAAATTGAATTCGTAAATACCAGGATTTGATTCACTAATCTTGAGTGCGCACAGTATGAATATTATTTTTAAATTGCGGACACTCGTGAAAACGTGCCCCATGAATTGTTAAGTGGCGGAGTAGCTTGGTAGTGTAATGGTTATGTCGCTCGCTTAGTGATCTGGTGGTTTGAACCCCGTTCAACCCAAGTTAGCCTATTTTCATAGCACAAGCGTTTGGCTTATTTTGAAAATATATGTAGTAAGAATATTGATGCGACAGGTATTCTATGTTCGCATCTCTATTCATTTAAAAAAATATATTAAAAAAAAAAAATTGTATAAAGAAACATATAATATACGAGTATTATCATAATTTAGGCTGCAAACCAATAAAATGATGTGACCAAAGGATACGGGGAATAAAAAAGAATTTCTTCATAAATTTGTAGGAACTAGGAACAATAAATATAAGATACACAGAATAGCTGAAAATATGGTTATGATAAAAAAGAAGATTCAGGAACTATCTATAGAGTCCTCGAACAATGTAGAAATGTCGAAGGGTGTTATACTAAATAATAAAAGTGATATTTAAATGTCTTTGGTATCCGTTTTACTTTACTTTTACTATCATTTTTCTGGCACAAAATTATTCGTGAAGATATTACAAATGTGTTACGGTGAAGGGGAGGTTGAGGGGGTAGGTGAGGGGAGGGGAGGTTCGAGGTGTTAATTATTATGGGTCATTTGGACAATGTGGAATGTTAAGTGGAAAAATATTCAAAATAGGATTATGCAAAAATTTCGTCTGTGTATTTATTATATTAGACTTAATATTAATGTTTTTCCTAATTTCGAGTATTTCTAAATTATTTATTTGAGGTATCTTATAGTAGAAATGTAAAAATTTTAAGCCTGTGTTAATATCAAATGTATGGTCATATTCTATTAAATGTTTTGCAAAATCAGAATCAATATTGCTAGTTAATGCTTTGATATGTTCTTTAACCCTTGTTTTTTTTATCCATATTTTGTATGTACATCTACGATTAGCTATTAATTTCGCAGTTTGTTTTGTTTTATATTGATAGTACTTTGTGTTCACTCTATTGTTGGTTGCTAACCTCGGCACAACTTCATTCTAGTGAGATGAGTGGCTCTTTTTCTATCCGTCATGTATTAACTTCAAGATAAACAAATAACAATAAAAAAATGTACTGCGAGAACTGAAAGGGCTACAATTTTCAATGTATGCACAATGGATAACATTTCGACACTAAATAATTACAGGTTAATAATTTAGTTTACACGAATGAAGTAAAATAGAAACTATCGGTTTTATTTTCCAATTTAAATAACAGTAGAAAAATTTGAAGCTAACACTTAACTCCAACATGGCGATATTCAGCATTCAATACAAAAAGATGTACGGCCCACCCCCGCGCCAGGATTTGTAGGAGACACCCCTCGCGGGGACGTCTCAGAACATTTCCCATTCTGCGGTACATTTTATTTCCTCCAGCGACCGACTACGTAACCACGAACTAGGAGAGCGGAATGATCTCAACGGATTAAATGGGATCCAGCATAAATATGCGAGTACGTGTCTACTGCAATACGGAATGCCATACAGTGACCCGCTTAATGCAATAACGAATTTTAAGCCCAGTGAGTGATACGTATATTAATTAATTAAACGGTAACATTTAATATCCATGCTGGCGACTGCTAAATTGGCAAGTTTAACGGAAATAAATCTATTAACAATAAATGTTTTCAATAAATGCAAAATTATTTTTTGGTGACATTGTTACATACTTTGTTTACACCACTAATTTTTTGAAAATACCAACATGTTTCGGGGCCAATTGTCCTTTCTGTAGGATACAACATATACTAAAAATGAAAAATCAAAGTAGAGACATTAATAATATTAACAAAATAAATACTTATATAGGAGGTAAATAAATAATTAAGTACTAACATGAAAACAAATTTAAAACATAACTATTTACAAAAAATACTTGGTTATTTATAATATTTAATTTACTACCAATACTTTCTCTTATTTCCAAAATTTCTAATTAATCCAACTGAAATCGTGTATTGTTTGTAGGTAAAATTTGTAAACCCTTATTAATATCAAAGAATGTTCAATTTCCAATTATCTTTTGGAAACGGATCGTTCTTTAATAACAAATTAAATATTATAAATAACCAGGTCAGCGAATAGTTATCATTTAAATTTGTTTCCATATAAGTACTTAATTATTTATTCATCTCCCATATATTTATTTTTTATTTTGTTAATGTCAATACTTCGTTTTTTTTATTTTCAGTGTACATAGTATCCTGATAAAGGGAACATCGGCCCCGAAATATGTTGGTATTTTCAACTAATTAGTGATGTAAACAAAATACATTCTTGCAAATTATATTAATAATAATAAAATCATTCAATTTATATCAAATTCGTTTTGAATTTAAAAGGGGTGGCCCAAATAAAACGCACGATTTTATTTTCGCTCTATGTTTACGGTGTGTTTTTGGCATTAACTGGACCATATGGAATATGGATATTGAATAGAAGTGCTTCAAGAAAGACCAGCCATACAACTCGAACAGTTGATTTGATGCACCAACAATTTCCTGGTCGCATAATTTCACGATTTACCGACTCTAATTGGTCAGCAAGGTGATTTAACAACATGCGACTTCTTTTTGTGTGTTTACTATGCCAGCGAACCAAAAACAGCTGATGACCTCAAAAACGAAATCCGACGTGTTATCAATGAGATTGATCAACGATTATGCGAAATCTCGAAATTTTCGATTATCCAACTATTTTTTTATATTTAATCGGAAAGTATGCATTTTAATACTCAACAATCTTATCACAAAATCAATAAAAACGTCGCTTTATATTCCATTTCATTTCGGCATTCAATTTGTTCCACTATATAAGCTAATGATAAAGAAACTACCTATATAACTCTAAAGGCTTGTTTCATGAATCTTCTATAGACATTTGAATTAAGTATAGGCATTTGTATACTGCGGAAAAAAGACTCGGTCGATTTAAAAGCGTTGTAAGATAAAAAAGTCAACGGGAGAGCGAAAACAAAAATAATCAATTTTTAAAGATGGACATGTTTCTATGTAAGAATCGCAAATTTCATTGTTAACTGCGGAGATTAATGAACGAGCGGTAACATTGAAAAAACACTCAAGCAGAGAAGGAATGAACCAACTTGAATACGGTTTTATTTTTGAAGACGCTATTTATTTTGTCATGTACATAAAATAATTAATTTTTTGAAGAATGAATGCAAAACATTTTTCAAACAAAGCTCATAAGATTTTGTAAAAAAAGTATAGTCCACAACCACAACCACAAAACCTGAAATAGCCTTGATCACTCGTATTAAAATACGTTTATGGGATCAATAAACGCAATATTTAAAGTAAATTTTGGGTAATAGTGCCTCGTTATTATATAGAGTCCACATCCGGCTAACGTGTGGTAATTAATAAGCGCCGCAAGGGATAAACAAGAGCCTAAATAATTATTTGAATGTAGTAGCTTATTTTGTGTACGGATATAATTTTAATGATTTAGTGAACTGCAAGCACATTCAATTCGTTCTGCACATAAATCACCCCGTTATTCCCTACAGATATCATACGTTCGTTTGTAATAATGAATAATACGGCAAAATTACGGAACACATTTTATTCACGCTGTTTAAATTAAAAAGTTTTGCGTGGGAAATTTATATGAGATTATTCTCAAAATATACGGTGAATGAATTTTTATAGCAGAAACTCCTAACGCTACATTGATATGAAGTATCGATACCGGTTACCTGTTCGATTGATAATAATAGTGACAAGTTGCAACCTATCAGGCCACTTCCAGAGCCCAGAAACCAATGATATAATGAACTATAGATACGTTACAAGCGTGAAATCTTGGCAACTCAAAAGTAAGGTAATTGCCTTACTTGCATTCGTTATCGAACGGACCGAAACAAAACGCTGATTACGAAAACTACGCCGAAAAAAAAGTTCCGGGAAAAAAGGAACAGAGTATCGTACACTATTGTAAGAATGAGTATGTTATTTTAGTCACCGTGACTTCAAATTATTACTTGATTATGTGATTTGTTGTCTCTTTCAATGCAATATTTGCTACATATGAAAGCCGGCTAGTATGGGAATAACGTATCTATATTATAATACGTCAATGCCGGAAACCGTGTCTGCGCATCATGGATTTCTAACAGCGCGTGTTTTGTTTCAAGTTGCAAAATAGTGCCAAAAAAGCTCATAAAATGTTAAAATCAGTGTATGGCGATAATTTGATGACCACGAAGGCTGCTTGTTAGAAGTGGTGAGAGTGATTTAAAGCGGAAATGAGTCTGTTCAAGAGGAGCAAATGTTGGAACGTCCTTCGATCTCAGAAACAGAGGAAAGCGTGCAAAAATGATTCGCTCAAACAGGCGATTGACTATTTGAGAGCTCACCAAAGAACTGAACATCTCGTACAGGTCCACGCAAAGCATTTTAACTGATAATTTTCAAATGGGATGAGTAAGTGCTGCACCACGATAACGCGCCGGACCACATCTCGTTTCTGATCTGCGAGTTGTTGGCCGAAAAAAAATCATGTCTGTCTACTTCCGCCTTACTCTTCGGATTTAGCACCATGCTACTGGCTCTTCCCAAAAATAAAAACCGTGATGAATGGACAATTTTTCGACACCATTTCCGACAGTGAGAAGGCCACGACACAGCAACTGAAGGCCTTCCAAAAGAAGCCTTCTGGAAATGCTTCCAATCATGAAACCATCGTTGGGATAAGTGCATCGCCAGCCAAGGAGAGTACTTTGAAGCAAATTTGTCATAAACTTATTTCATTGTTTTTAATTACATTATTCTCCGTACTTTCTGAACAAACCTCGTATATAACAATGAAAATGATGACATATAAAGCGATGTTATGTAACAACAAATGCAAAATTCCAGAAATTGTATAGATATCTACATTTTTTATATCCGCGGAAAGTATATAAAATAAACATCACCAGACACTTAGTGCTGTCGACAAAAACCAATATGCTGCTTTAATGGAAGCTATTTTTAAGTGATGACCAAATTTATAATGGTTGTCAGGTTTCTCCGACTTTTCATATTCCTACCGCACTATCTTCCTTTTCCCCACACACAAAATTTTAAGCCGAGACATAACAAGATGACTTGTTCCGCGTAATGAAAAGGAGAATACACCGTTTATAATTTAACTCCCCTATTACATAAAGTTTATGTTTTGGAGGATTTTATCTCCAAGGAGCAGTTAGTGCTGCCGTTGCAGAATAAATTAGAGAACTTGATGCGGCGAGGTCTGCGGACTTGGAGTATATTTTAATATTCAGCCGATGCCTCGCGCAACTCCGAGAGTTTATCGTATATGAAAAATGTAATAAATCGCTTTTTCTAGTTTTTTCACAACCTTCCCAATAAAGCATCGGGAGTTATAAAGTTCGCGGGACTCGGAGAAATTGTAACAAAAAACTAACCGGTATTTGAGAAAAATAAAGCTTTTTATCATCATAAATTCGTCGTTTTGGTGTGGTAGTCGGCTAACGGCAAAAAGAGCGGAAACCGTTTGCGATTGTTTTGCATATTTGATATTCTCGGGTCAAGTCTTAAGACACGCTTTTTATAACTGGGGATGTACAAAAATAGCCCAGCCAGGGTGTTAAATTCTTAAATTTTATCAGGTACTATCGAAAAAGAATTTCCAGAAACAAGACGCTTACCCGATGGTTAAGCGCCACTATCAAGAGAATCTGACAGTTTTACAAGCATCTATGTAAAAATATAGCATATAAAAGTATTAGAGGCGTGCAGTGAGAATATTGAAGTATGACATTTTCGTAAGCATATCGACGATCCCTACGTATTACTGTCGAATCTGCAAAACTTTTTTTACTATCATAAACCATCCAATTTACTCTATATTTTTCGAGTTTTAAAATAATATTAAAGGAAAATTATACATTTTTTTAACATTATCCGAAAAATACAATAAATCGGATGGTTTAAGATTAGTGATGCAACGAATACGAATATCAAGCCTACTATTCAGCGAATACGAATACGAATTATTCAACAAGGTTATAAAAATAATACCAATATTCTTTTTTTACTAAGAGATTTAATAATTTAAATTGACTACCGGCAAATTTTTGTTCAAAAAGCACAACATTTCTTTTACCCGTTTCTACATTCCCAGCGGTTGAAAATAAATATCACTATTTTCACGCTTACGAGAGGTCTTGTTAGTAGATTTAATTTGAAATTATTTTATAATAGTTAACACTTTTACACACAATGGAATTAAAATGGAACGAACAATACGTATTACAAAACAAAACCTACATAAAATGAGCACCTAACCTTATTAATAACCCAACGAAACTAGATGAAAGAACTATGTTATGTTGGAAACAAGCAACAATTGACAATTTGAGAACTCGACAAATCCATTTATTCAATGTTAGGGGAATCCCCAATAATAGAGTGCAGATCATAGTGCACAGCCAAACCGTAATTTGCGTTGCGTTCACTTATAAATAAATAGTTTGTATTTAATATTCGTGATGATATTCGACGAATACGAAAATTCGGTAAATATCTACATTAAAATAGTAAAACGGAAAATGAATTTTTGCAGATTCGACAGTATACGTAGGGACAGCCGATATATTTTGAAAGAAAATCAAATTAAAATGTAAATCCCTGAATATTCATCACAAGTATTGTATAATTATTTAGATTCTAATAAATCATAATATTCTACCACATTTATATTTTATTGCAATATTTTTTCCAAAAGATATGTTTACGTGATAGTCAAGCTTCAATGATCTCACTGCACGCGCCTGACAAACACCTGTGTAGACTATATGTAAAAGTCTGAATGTCGTTTGGCAAGGCAGACTCACCAACAACAATCTACTCCCAACAAGTAATACAAACTTAGTCAAGTCAAATTGTGACTATTGCACGTGATGTAGTGAAGAGTATAGTGACCAAGAACAGAATCTCGAATTATATAATGTTTTTGCGACTAGAGATATCCATAGAAAATTCGTCAGAGTCCATGGTGCGTGATCCGGCAGACACGGTGACACAGTAGCGCCAAAGCAGAACTCCATAAAATAAATGCTATGGAAAAATGTACGCAGAACACAGCAAACAAACTTGTACTAGCTACACCTTTCGTGGCCATTAAAAAACATGTGTAGATTTATAGCCTTTAAGGCCTATTAACTATTACTATTACTTCTGATGGCGCAACCGGCCCTAAGGAAACGAGAGTAGTCAATTATTCAACGCCACTTAAGAGTATTTATATGATTATTTATTTATCATTATCTTTAAAATCAAATGTGACGGAATATTTTGTGGATCATTAAAAATAATGGTATTATAATTTAATAGACTAATCAAAATAAATAATCCTGTATAGGGAATGACCCACTATAATCAAAATCGCAATATTATTGAAACACAACTGCGATGAGTACACATTGTAGTAAGATATGTGTGTATAAAAACAAAGCGTCGTAAACGTTGCACACAGACCGATTTTCCCGAATCTCCCAGTAATTTAAATGCATAGCAATGTAAAAAGCATTAGTTTTTTGTGCGACTAAATGTTCTTCTTTGAACCTAAAAGGAAAATCCAAATCGCATTGCCTTGCAGAGGAAAAAGCTTTTCGTGGTTCATGGAATTAGACTAATCTTATTATATGAAGCATTTTTAATGCAAATTTTCGCTTCTTCGCGAAATATCCCGGGGCAAAAGTTAGTGGTTTTACTCTGAAGGAGTATAAAATGTCTGTATACATTAGCGAATAATCGCATTTACCGTAATTTTCCACATTTTCTTCGTGATTTTCTTTCCCATAACGCGCACTATATTCTGAAATACTTACACGAAAATAAATTTGAAAGATTAGTTTCAAAATCCGCCATAAAAGATATTCTTAAATTCATTGTTTGGAACTCGTCAATCAAGGTACGATTAAAGAACGAGGAATTCGAATATTATAGTTTTAATGTTTTCATTTTATAATTTTAATTTTAAAATTGAATACAATATCCCCTATGCTCAACAATAATTTCGAGTGTCCGTCCACAACTTCCTATCTAATAGCTTATCTCATTCCGTTTTCAAAATTAGTAAAATTTCAAAATAAAACGAAAAAATTTACTTTATCCTTTTTTAATAAAATACTCTGAATTAGATTTTTTTATTAATATGTATTTTTTTAATATTTAAGTTTAATGAAAATTTAAACTAATAATTGAATCCATTACTATATCGCATATGTCATTGGTATTAATCATTAATCAAAGTATATAATTCTCTATGTAAAAATGTCCTTCACTAACGCTACCAGATGGTATAAATAATGAGGTACAAAAAAAGTATAATTTTCTATGTAATAATGTCCGTCACTTACGCCAGTAAATGGCTCAAAAAATAATGAGGTATGAGAAGTAAAAAAAGCATAATTCTCTATTTAATAATGTCAATTACTGACTTTATCAAGATGCTACGCTATTCTAGATAGCGCTGTTCTCACAGCCTTAACTGGCGGCCTAAATATATAAAAAAATAAGGCATTTTTAACAGGCTATAGCTAATTATAAATGCATTTACTATGCAGACATTGGGTGAGCAAAAAAATGTTAATAAATAATTGATTCTAAATGTTAGTTTAGTAATAATTATAAACTATCCATGCATATAAAGTAAATAAGAAGTTTATATGAAAATGGTACAAAGTCGTAAAAATCGCAAGATAAATAGTTTTTTTGGATCAAATTATGTCATAATAATAATTTCAAATATCCATAAGATAAAAAGTTTTGGAATGATATTGATCAAGGAGATTTTCATTAAAACACTACAGGTACCGTTACAAAAAAAAACCTTTTCAAACTTTTCACACACAAGTTTCTTATTAATCGCACTATACTTTAGAAGTATAGATATGACTGCATATCTTATATATACCTAAGCTTTGTCCCTGACGTGAATATTGCAGCTTTTCCTTTAAAAGGTGACGTGAGACAATTGTATTTCGAACAATATGTAGAAGACTTCATGAATACCAAACTCAATTTCGACTTCGCTCCTTTAGAACAAAAGAACATAGTTAATACCGAACTAAGCAATTAAGAAACTATTTAGAAGTTTATGATGTTTTATATACAATTCGTTCAAAGTTCCAAAAGAATCATCTTTTAAAACACAAATATTTTTTTAGCATTTAAAGCCAAATTTCAATATTAAGTACATTAAAAGCCGTTCGAAGATGTAAAATAATATATGTCCTAACTATAAACTATTTTCCAAAAGTTGCTTACGCCGAGGACTGTCACGTGTCACATAATAGACTTTGTTGACCTTGAAACCCACGCAATCTATACTTGTGCGATAATTTTATATTTTGAATATTTTTTTTAATTTATAACATGGCTTTTAATTTTATTTTTATTGATAATTTTCTAATTTCTCATCCATAAAAAAAGTATTGTCTGTTAGATGTTATTTTCCTAATGGTCATAAAGAAATTTTACAATGTACTTTAATGTGACACTAGAACGATACATCAAGGTCATCAATGACCTGTTGTTTATCTGTTTGTTAGAAAATAAAATTATTTACAGTTAAAAGCCATCATCATGTTTTTAGAAAGAAAAAAATTATTTACAGTTAAAAGCCATCATCATGTTTATAGAAAGAAAAAAATCTGTGCAACATTCTAAGTGTTTCATTTTTTTGGTTTTAACGTAAGTAATGACCTTGTTTAAATTATAAAATGCGCGCCAAACATAAATGAATTGGTAATACTTCATTCAAAAGAAAAATTTCTCCTCTAGATATTGTGTGCGCGTTTATTGCCTTTATTATTTTATTATTTTACAGGTCTTAAATTAGAATGCCAAGTAGTCAAAAATGAGCACTTTCGTCCTCCTGGCTAAAAGTTGATAATAATAAAGGAAAACACATTTTTTACTAATTTATTGTATTTTTTTTTTGTTGTGTTCTCTTCATTTGAAAAAAACGGACAAAACTTTGTTATCACCCAATAATTTATTTTAATTATCGAAAAATGATGTTCTAAAATTAAAAAATATATGATAAAATTATGTTTTCATTTTTAAAAAATACGTTATTTTTAACTATCAGTATGTTCACCTATACAAATACTTAAAACCAAACAATTGAAGGGTACAGAAACGAAACCTCCATTATGTAAGTGGCGAAAATAAAGGTTGACATGTTTTAAAATGAAAGCTATTGGCGGTACACAATGGAATTCTGGTACCGTCACTGATGTATGGAAATGAAGCCTAAAGTTGGTAGAAGATGAACAAAAGTGAACCGAATACAGTGGAAATGAGATCACTTAGATACATGTGTGACAATTCTATTTATGATAGAGTGAAGATTGAACAAATTAGGAAAGAATGTAAGGCTAAACTAAGTAAGCATGGTACATAGTAGAATAGATTAGTTTTAGAAAGATTATTAGTTTTACTATTCACGTGCTAAATTTTAGGACTAGGTAACTGAAAAAAGTGTTGTTTTGAGTCACCTTCACTGCAATTAAAGTTTCGTGCTTATTAAAGATTTTCCTTTCCTCACTAATCAATCCTTAATGCACCTATTTTTCTATTATAACTTACTGATAGCACTATAATGAATCCATGAGATAAATTAATGAAATGTCAATGAAAAAATAGATGTCTTCACATATTTAGTTACATAATTTAAACTTCATTCATATTCTTGTTGTCAATTTTTGTAAATGACATATCTAGCTTAGAATAGCATGTATAAATTTTCTAATTTGAGCTTACTATTTGAAGATTTTTTGGTGTAAATATCTCAAAACTGACAAAATTCGAGTTATCTTATTCTAGTATTGAGTCCACAAATTGGTAACTGGTCTTGGGAACATGTTTGTAAGTTTTAGAAGCAGTTTATCATAAATATATTAAATTTAAAATCTCCGATGGAGCTATAAAATCAGCTACAAATAAGATTATCCGAGTTCCGTTGATTAGTGCCGGTTTTAATTTCATACCATCAAATGTAAAAATCACGAATAAAGTTATAGTTATCAATCACTAATGTCATCCAAAACAGATCACACTCGCTACGAGTACCAGAAAGTCAAGGGTAGCGATTGAAAAGCCTCTCCCCCTGTAACCCTATCTGTAATAGGGATGTTCGGACTATTCGTAATTATATTTCGTATAATCGTCTAATTTTTATACTCATATTTATCGTACTTGATGCGAATACTCGAATACATACAAGAATATTAAGATCAGAACTGAATAGGTAACATTTAATTTAAGTCAATGAATGTTAACAGCATTATTTATTATTTCAAAGTGAAATTAACATTTGTAATCAAAAGTATGCCAACATTTTTTTATCAATATTTATAAAAATAATATTAAAGATCACGTGCTTATTAATAAATAAAATATCTAAAATTCAGTGTGTGGATTATTTAACAATCGTTAAGAAATATATTTTTAAATTGTTACTAATTTTCCAAAAAACTTTTTTTTTTCAATCGGATCTACTAAATTTTACACAAATTCATTTTTAAATAAGAACATGACCTTCTTTTCTGTATCAAGCGAACGTGCACCGGGAAATGTTGCATTTCAGTCACGGCAGAGGAGCTCCATGGGAATGGACATGGCATGGCCATTTTTTTCAAAAAATTTCCAATAAAATACATAATATTGAACATTTTATAAAAACCACCCAATTTCTAGACAAATTACAGGCTCGCAAAAAAACTGCGGTACAAAGTGAGGCGCCTGCAGGTATATTTTCATTGCCTGCCTGTCTGTCGGCCCGTAACGTCCGTAACTTTCTGGAATAACGGTTAGAGCGTGACACGCAATCAGCGCGCGGCCCAGGTGACACGCAAGGGTCGCCCCTCCAAATTACACGGTCCAACATTTTTATATTATTTTTTATTAGTATTTATTCTTAGGTTTAAGCGAATATAGACAGTTAAAACTTTTTTTTCAAAGGTTTTTTTAATTAGCCTCAAAATCATCGTTCACGGGTTCACGCCATTTACTTGTATTCGCGAATGAACATTTAATAGTATTCGGAACATCCCTAGTGTGTGGATGACGTCGTGGATTTTGAAGTTGCGATTAAATTTCCCGCGCTGGAGATTAGCGGGAAAGCTCCGGCGCCATTGTGCGCGGCTGCGCGGCTGCGCGGTCCCGCGTCCCGCCCCGCCGGCGGCCACAATGGCCGGGAAATATATGGCCGGGCGGATTCTTTAGTATTCCGCCACGGCCGCGGGGAGCGTTTGTCTTCGGCTAAACCTGTTTGCAACCAGCGCCGAAGCTTTATCGCCGGATATTATTTATAAAGATTAAAGTGTACGTCATTAAATGGGGGGCCGTTTTAAAAAGAGATAGAAACGCGACCACGATTTTGAAATCATCCAGAGAACGATAATGTAATTACAAGATTTTATCGTATGAATGACACTAAATTATTAGAATCATTAATTATTCATTATTTTATTGAAGCGAATTAATTGAATGACTGAAATTGTCTAATTGAATGACTGAAAATTTGTTTAATTTATAAAGTTGAAAAATAACTGCTTCACGCATCTATTATCTATACAATTACGTAAAAGTTGAAATAGTGATGTATGTGTGTGCGTGTGTGTGTGTGTGTGTTTGTACTTGTTCGTTGTGCATCGGTTTTAAGCCTATGAATTCAATCATTTTAGTTTTTGATTAAGAATATATTTTGTGTCTGTAGTCTAATAAGTCTGCGCCAAGATAATACTTATATTGCAAGAATAGGTTTGTGATTCTATTATTGTATTTTTTATTAAGTCGGAAAAGAGTTGTACGTCAGGAATGATCATATGCCATAGTCTTATTTGATTTTGAATTTATGTCAAATTGACTTAATTTATATAATATAATTTGTACGCCATTATTGCACAATTGTTGGTGGTCGAAAAGATATAAAAATACAAGACGCAATTTGGTCTTGGTTTTTCATTGACAATTATTTACGAAGCCGTTCCCCTTAATCAACATATCACACTAATTAGACCATGTAGATTCACGACTATTTTCCAAATCTCATATAAAACGCCCTAAATGTAAATAAATAAAGTACTTAGGCGGGCATAAATAAATACCTAGGTCCCGTTTATTTTTTGTGTTACGGTAACAATCACCAACATAACAATCTTGTTAGTGTTTTATGTCTGCACTTCTTGTATGTTTAATGTTATCTGCAAATGAAAATTATGAATATTTCATATTGTAAATGAAAAAATATGTATTAGGTACCTACTCTAAAATGATTTAAAATATTTCGTTTATTTGGCAGCCACCCGACATTAAAAAATCTTATTTTGAATAAAAAAAGAATAAGACAGTTCATTTTATTTTTAAATGCAAATTTTCATTATAGAGAGTTTTCGTTTTTACATTTCTAAAAGCGTATTTAAACATCACAACAAAGAGTACATCTCAAGAGGGTATCCTGAAGTTATGTATTTGGAGTGCAGTCACAGTGGAGACGCGCCCCCAGAGGATAGGCTTCGTTACATCACCAACGTTAAAAACAAAAGGTCCGGATCCAGTTTGAACGGTAAAATGGAGACAAGGAAAACTAACGATGAAAGAATTGTTCAAGACCAACATGTTGTAATACCTCGAGAGGGCAACATACGTAGACGCAGGATGCGATCAAAAACGAATGTGAAAAAAGGACGTCACCCTCAGAATGACTGTCACCAACATGTTGTAATAGATCGAGAGGGCAACGTACGTAGACGCATGATTCGATCAAAAACGAATGTGAAAAAAGGACGTCAGCCTCAGAATGACTGTCACCAACATGCTGTAATAGGTCGAGAGGGCAACATACGTAGACGCATGATTCGAACAAAAACGAATGTGAAAAAAGGACGTCAGCCTCAGAATGACTGTCACCAACATGCTGTAATAGGTCGAGAGGGCAACATACGTAGACGCATGATTCGATCAAAATCGATGAAAAAAGGACGTCAGCCTCAGAATGACTGTCACCAACATGCTGTAATAGGCCGAGAGGGCAACATACGTAGACGCATGATTCGATCAAAAACGAATGTGAAAAAAGGACGTTACCCTCAGAATGACTATCACTGTGACTGTCACATTCAGGATACAAATTATCATAAATATGTAAACGTAAAATGTATGTGCTATTGTTTGGTTATACACTGGTTGTTAAATATTATTATAAATATGTGAGTGTTCAATGAAAATGTGTTTCCGTAAACCTCTTTCCATCCAGGGGCCATTCAAGTATTACGAAAGCAGAATTTTAGTATTTTTAACGCCCCTCCCTCATCTTTGTCAGCATTGGTGGGATAAATCTTAAACGTTTTACAATTTGAAGTAAATATCGGACATGTTATGAATACCTACCATTTAATGTCTGGTAAATCGGGAATTTCTGGTTCACCCGGACCCAACATAAGCAGAAACATGATAATCATCAATTTCCATTGAGCTCCATATGACTTAATTTGAATTTAAGACTGTAAGATTGATTGCGAGCAAAGAATTTTTACGGTACTGTGGGCCGAGAATTTTCTTAAGATTTTCCTAAAAAGGGCATACTAACTATTATACCTATTAGACAGAGCATACTAACTATTACACCTATTAGACAGAGCATTCTAACTCTAGCATATTATGAGTAGGTACAAAATCCAACCCCGAACTAAACTTCTTTGAAATGCACAATTTACGATTTTTTTCTATTTCTCTGCTCGTACTCACTCGTACCACCGGATTGCCGTGAACAACGAATGAAATGAAACTTTGCCAATCGCGCAGGACTAACACAATTTGTGAGTAGCACATAGCTTATAAGCAGCTTCATGTCTAATTATTATGTCGGTGCTACCGGAGCAACGGGTCGATGTTTTACTCATGGCACTGTACAGTTAGCCGCTAACGAATCTGTTGTTAGTGTACAGGGTTATTTGGAAAACATTAATAACCTCGCAGGACTATATTCCTGCCTTGATTATGAGTCGAAAATGTTCAAGCTATCATGACCTAATATCAATAGTTATGGAGATATGCGACATCAAAGTTTGCATTATTTTTTCAATATTTCTGACTTATTTTTTGTAAAACGCTGGACTATCATTACAGTAACACATATCGATTACGAAAAATTCATTCGTTTCAATACAAGTTAAATAAAATTATAAAAACCCTGAAAAAATTCCAATTGGAATTCGAAGGTTTTTATTTTTTTATTTGACTTGTGTTAAAGGGAGTGAATTTTTCGTATTCGATATAAGTTACTGTAATGATAGTCCAACGTTTTACAAAAAATATGTTGAAAAAGAAATGCAAAATTTGATGTCGCATATCTCCTTAACTATTGATATTAGGTCATAATAGCTTGAACATTTTCGACTCATAATCAAGGCAGGAATATAGTTCTCCAAGGTTATTAATGTTTTCCAAATTACCCTGTATATTTTTTTATTAATATTAATAATGACTTAAATAAGAGAAGAAAAAAAATGGTTAAAAACGAACAGTAGGTATATATTTTATTATATTAATATAATGGATAACCACCAAGAAATTTCGGAAAGCTTAAAAAACATGTTCAATAATTATTATCAATATGTTAAATTTACACTTATTCTAAACAACAATATATTGCATGCGGTGTAGATAACCGATACTATGCTCACTGACATCAAGTGTATTGTTGCATTACTCTCTAGCATGAAGCGATTCTTACTCGCATAGATATCGCTAACGCACACCGATGTTTGTATCGTTACACAACACATTCTCGGAGTGCCATAACCAAAAAATCGATTCGTACGATGTAACGTGGAAGTTTGGCAGAGGATTACGTGTGCTTCATAAATAAAAAGATCGAAAAACACTAGTGATGGTATTTTAACCGGTGACACACTAACCGTTATCTGATTGCGTCGATGATTGGCAACTGATTATTTGCAGTTCTACGGGCAACCATCGCTACTAGATAATAATTATATTTTATTTGCCAAGCACCGATACAATCAGATACCGCACTGCTAAATAATAACTGCACAGAAAATAACCAGATAAAATAATGGTTTAACCATCACTAAAAAAGACTTATGTATGGAAACACATCTTCAATATATATGAGAACTTGTTTTACAATGAATTATTTTATTTAAATTTTATTTTCTTGGTATTATTATCATCATTTTATTTACAAAAAATTCATAGGAAATTCTTCTAATGATATTCAATAATATAATACCTACAGTAGTTACCAAATTATTCAAATAAATAATAGTTAATTCATGGGTTAGGTCGCGAATATGCAGATTTTATAAATTAAATATTTATATACAATATTAAAATGCTAGTGAATAATAATGCAAATTATGTACTTTTGACACATTATTTACATAAATGTATTATTAATTAAATTCTGATAAAATAGCGATAAATTACATTTATGATGATATTCCATAAATTATGTGACTACATTGCGCGCTTTATTTGATTTTTTTATTAATTTTAAAAGATTATATACATTCACTGTTACCATTGTATTAAATGCAGGTAATATATACAGAAAACAAACATAGATGTAAACTACCCCAAAGTATGATTCTGTGTACTATTTTTTCAATTACGCTTGCTGAAAGTATTAAAATTGTGCAGGCAGAATTATTATGAGGCTTCTTAAAATTAGACAATCCGCCCTTAAAGAGTTATCAGGGTTAATTTATACGTTATTAGATTCTTTCGCGAACAGTCATTCATTACTTACAGTATATCGGAAAATGTATTGTTTCCAACTTTGAAAATAACTTAAAGCAATTTATTATAAATGAATGAAATATTATTACAATAAAGTCATTACAATATTGTTCATATTTCGTCCGCATTATTAAATATATTTATTTTTTAAATAAATACCAACCTATATATAAAAATTACATTTAAAGTTTGTTATATAAATATTTTGGATATTAATATTGATGGCAGGATCTTAATTGAATAGTAAAAAATTAGCAGCAAAAATATAGAATATTTATACCTGCCATTTAAATGCAACTAGATAGGGAAATATTAGAAAACTGTGACGCGTGGTGAAAAGGTGTGGGATGGATAAAATTTAGACCTGTAACAGGAATATTGTGTGACACGAAAATGTCTATAAAATTTGAAGGAAAGATATACCAGACTATTGTTAGACACGTGATAATGCTTGGGTCCGAATGCTAGATAATGCATAACTCCCACTCCAGGCAACTTGAAACAGTAAAAGTGCGAAAGCTTAGATGGTCGGCAGGAGTAACACTAAAAGATAGGATAAAAACTCACGCATTCGTCGTAGGCCTAAACAGACATGTTAATGCAGCTTCATCGATATTCATTCAGAGGAAAACCAAAAAAAATCCGAAGTACTCGGATTTACTCGGATGATACTCCAATCAATGCTCTAAAATCTTACAGGGACAGCCTAGATGAAAGCGACACCCAGAACCGTTAGAAGATACAGCGAACGAGAAGAGCCGACCACAACAGCCTACTTGGCAATGAATTGGGACAGTGCAAGGAAGAAGAAGAGGATATTTATTTTTCGGATCGGATTTTCCGAAGATCGATTGATGAATTCTAGTCATGATCAATAAAGTTAGTTTTTTTGTTTTCTACCATTTAAGTTCACACTTAATGATCGTTTATTTAAAAAAATAAACAACCTCATTGATTAAATTGACGTACCAGTTCTTACGGGCTATACGTCAAAACGGATGGATGTCTGCTGACTATCCCATAAAATACATATGAAAAAAAAATTGAGAAATTACATTGTTATAAAGACAATGAAAAAGGGAACATACAATATTTGATAAAGTGTTATTTGTTAGATTTATTATTAATTGTATTTCTTTGTAAGATTTCGATACAGAAGATATTATCTTTTTAATAATGTTGCCCATCCAATTGAGAATTTCTTTTTATATCAATTGTATGTATTAATAACAGTGTTGGTCCGTCCTGGTGAAAATACAATGATACCGAAAGCGTTTGTCAAATTGAAGTACACTTTTTTTAAATAGTAATTATGCGTAATCGCAAAGCAAATGCTTTAAACATTAGATATTAAAATAATAAATACATAGATATATACAAATATACAAAAGAAAGGGTCGATCAAATAAATTAAGGAAAACAAAATGGAGATTGAGTGCAGTGGCGGGAGAGCTGCATCTTCCAATGCAATTAGTCTGAGGCAAGGGGCTCATAAATATGCAATTCGCTAATTGTTCCTGACTCAGATTTTCATTTGGAATTATGAAATGCATACAAAAGCGAGAAAGTTTAAATGCTTTCGTATTGTTAACAGGCAGGAGGCGGTTCGCATCATTGCTATTGTATATCCAGATGATTTAATTCATTTATGTAAATAACAATCAGAAAACTGTACATTTTATAAATAACATTATCCGGACAAAGAGTTGTTGAAACAACAAAATAAATTGTTGAAGGTAAATAAATACACACGTAATGAATAACCTTCTGATATAAAATATATTTTTTATTTAAACTTTGTACCTGCTGTACACACAATATTAAAGTTATTTATTTACCATTAGTGGAGCACTTAAATACAAAATTTTATCAATATATTCGGGTATATTGAATATTATAAATAACCAGGTCCTTTTTACAAATAGTTATCTTTTAAATTTGTTTTCATGTTAAGTAGATACTTCATTATTATTCATTTTCCATTTATAATTTATTTTTTTATATTCTGACTGTCTATACAATAATTATCGATGCGAAAATGTTTAACATATGCAGAGAAATAACCACTTTCTCAATCATTTTTATGAACATCATATTATATGAGCCACATGTATTACAATCATTTTTCAATTAAAAAAGTGCAATGATCACCACCAACCAACATATTGCAAGCACACTCAGAAAGAAAGTTTTTTAAACGCGTTAAAATAAAGTAAATATTTGTGTAGGAAACGGTAAACTTTTACTCGTATGTCGACATTTGTACAAAATATGTCTAACACGATTATTATTGCGCGCTATCGTAAGAGAACCGAAAATCGCTGTAAATACAAAATATATGATTAGAAAATATATGTTAAGTTAAAAAAAAACACGACAGTAATAACATGGCCCGAATTACGAGAAATCTAAATTCGTCACCATAGCCAAATAAAATAATAACTTCTCGGAATTTTTCAATCATGTAATTGAAACTAACCCTTTTTAATAAAGAGAAAAATGAACAATTAAGAAACCATGGATATGGAAAAGAAATTTAATTAGTAGAAAACACTAATTAATACACTAACGTTTTCTGATACGACACCTATTTTAATTTTGTATCGTTGCTAATATACAGAAAATAACATTTATATAATTTACACTACAAGTAAACAACAGAATTCTGAGGATTTAAATAAATATTCGAGATAGTTATTTTTTTCAACCTTAATTAATAATGATTTGGTTCCAAATCCTTGGTAAATGTAATAATCAATATTTTTCATAGGTACATTTTGAATACTTAATATTTTTCTGGGTATTATCACAACGATGAAAATCGATATTTTTTTATAGTCGACCTTGAACGATTTATCAAAGCTAACGGATATTAAATTAATAATTGTCCGTGAAATAAACGGCACGAGCGAGAGAGCAGCACTATACGTGTCCACCGCTTTCTTCCAGAGTCAATGAACTGTGTCTTCGGTCCCGCTCGCACCCATTGGCTTACTTACTAGGTTACTATCGCCGTACGGCGATCGGACACATTTGTACTTTTTCATTGAGTAAAGGTTATTTTCGACGGGGAGAAAAATAACGATCCGATAAAATTTATTCTAACAAAAGAAACAAACACAGGTACAGAATGAACTCTTCAAATGTACTTATTAATACCTACATTGTATAAAACGAAGTCTTCGGAGAGCGTCCGTCTGTATGACCGCGCTAATCTCAAGAACCACTGAACGGATTTGTATGCAGTTTTTACTGTTATGGTCTGCATTTCTCCTTGAAGATTTTTGGGTATTAAAAATTACCCTAGCATATATAGGACATGAGCATTAACGGTATTAGTGAATCAAATCGGAAAAAAAATTGCCACTAAAACGCTCTCATGGAAAGCGTTGCCTAATCCGTCTGAGATACAAAAAAATCGTGAATGAAAGAATTGTGTAAACTAACTGATGTATAAAAAAGTCAGTGGTTCTTTATATATCTTTCTTTTAAGGATATCTCACACCAAATATTTTTGTTTATAAAATTTCATCAAATGTATAAGATATAATGGTTGACTTTCCCGCAATTTTGACAAACTCAGTAATCCTTATCAAATGAAACATCTAAATAACCTTAAGCATTTACCGCAGATCAAATTTTTCCTTCACACTTAAATTAAATATTAGGTCCTTACATATGAAATTGGCGTTTTGCCGTACTGGCAAATTTGATCTCAAATATCTTCTCTTTGGTTAGGAATTCCAAATCCAAATTTATACAGCTATTTACTCATGTATTTGTGTTTTGAAAATTATAATTCATTTGTTTTTTCCTCAATTGTTTTTTTCTTTGCGTCACTCAGTTTACAAAATGAAAAACTTGAAATATCGTGTTATTTACGAGTACGAGTTCCACCGTGGCACCAATGCTGCAGAAACGGCTCGAAGGATTAATGATGTGTATGGCGACGGTGCCGCAAAAGAAAACACAGTGCGTTTTTGGTTCCAACGTTTTCGTTCTGGAAATTTCGACCTGCAGAACAAGCCCCGTGGACGGCCGGAGACCAAAGTTGATAATGAAGAATTGAAGGCTATTGTGGAAGCGGATCCATCGCAAACCACATCCGAGTTAGCTGCAGGCTGCGGTGTTAGTGATAAAACTGTTTTAATCCACTTGAAGCAAATTGGTAAGGTGAAAAAGCTTGAAAGGTGGGTACCTCACGAATTGTGTGAAGCAAATCAACAAACGCGAGTTACTTGTGAGCGTTTGGTGGACTAGTGCTGGTGTCGTTCACTACAGCTTTCTTAAATCTGGCCAGACGATTACGGCAGATGTCTATTGTCAGCACCTGCAAACCATGATGGAAAAGCTAGCTGCTAAACAACCGAGGCTGGTTAATCGCTCTAGGCCACTGCTGGTTCATGATAACGCTAGACCACACACTGCACAACAGACGGCTACCAAATTAGAGGAGCTTCAATTGGAATGTCTAAGACATCCACCGTACTCTCCGGACCTTGCCCCAACAGATTACCATTTTTTTCGAAATTTGGATAACTTCTTGCAAAGGAAAAAATTCAACTCCGATGGGGCAGTCCAAACCGCCTTCAGAGATTTTATTGATTCCCGTCCGAATGGTTTTTTTAGTAAAGAGATCGATGAACTACCTATGAGATGGTAAAAGTGCATAGATAGCAATGGTACATACTTTGATTAAATAAATATATTATAATAAAAAAAAATCGGCTTTATGTTCCTCCCATACTAAACGCCAATTTCAAATGTAAGGACCTAATATCTTAGAAGAAATGACGACTTTATCTAAATTTTAGATGACATTATGTTATACCATCATGCATGTGTAAGGGCATAACACGCTTGAGTTTATGCTTAACTAAAATAAATAAAATAAAATATTATTAAATATAGTTTTCAATCGATGACACTGTCCCGTGCAAGCCGGGCTCAACACGGTTCCTGTTGTTCTTGGGACATGACGATCAGATGACACTTCCCAATTTGCATACGGAATGAAAGGGTGTAGGATGGGCCATTAGTCATTGTCTCCGCGACCAAGGTTAAGGTCGGGGGCGTCACCTTCCGCCAGAAGACCGGCGGCGTCCCACGCACGTCTGGGGGGACGGATGTGATGAGAGACGCTTGAGAAATCATAATTATACCCTTTTATCCTGGAACCAGAGGTCTAATCCAATCTCGCATCCTTGCGCGTGAGAGAAAATTAGAGGAAGAACTGTGCAGTTTTGCTACGTCCAATAAAGCGTTTATTTATTTTAAAATTGCTTACTTTTATAATTCACAAAACTGAATTCAGCGTGTTTATTCAATGATCATTTGTATGTGATTATTCCCAATTATTTTATTATACCCACCATTTCTATTCCTTCTTCATCGGTTTATATCTTTCAATATCATGTTTAACTGGTTACGGATATTTTATACGAACCGTATGTTTTCCGAGAAACGATTCTCGACGTTTCGTTGAATTCATATTCAACGTCATCAGGAGGACGACCTGTACCGGCGGAGGCACAGGGCCACCGCCCCCGGAAGCATTAATCAGTCCGCTCTCCGCCGGTGCAGGTGATCCTCCTGATGACGTTGAATATGAATTCAACGAAACGTCGAGAATCGTTTCTCGGAAAAACATTCGTATAAAATATCCGTAACTATTTACAGTTAAACATGTCTAACGACCGCAAAACCAACCTTAATTTCAATATCATTCTTCCTATTTCCTATTAACATATCCTTTTTTCTGAATTTAATTTTAATTTATTTACTTTAGGCCATTTTAAAATAGCTTTATAATAAGTCAATTATTTTATCCTAGTGAGAGCAGAGCATTGGCGAATTAACTAATTTAGCGGTACATGAAAAAAAATACAAAAAAATTAGAAATAAGGCATACAAATGTGGTATAGCTCAAAAAATACTTGCAGATCAGATAAAAACTTTGTGTACAGTCGGTTTTGGGGGCTACAGCTGAACTTAAAATCAGTGTTGATGTTCCTAATTCATTGAGTTACTAAACATCATAATCTCATTGTCTTTCTGTTTGTCTGTCTGTCCGTAACTTCCTGGAACGTCTGTAATATCGTTCAAATTCACGGCTAAAAAAACTAAATTAAACGTTCGAAAGTAAGGAAGCGCTAACCTCAGAAGCGGAAATGCCAGCGCGGCACCCTAGCGACATTGCTACCACCGCCTCTCCATGGACCGTCGAAAATATACTGCATATACTAGGGCTTAGCAAAGACGCGAATCATTTCATGTTCAGCGATTTTCACGGGTGTACGGCTAGTGACATTGTAGTTTTTCTTATTTTTTCCTTTTCTTAACTTTGTTGACAGTGTGGTGTTGGCGCGGGAGCAACCAACTAAATATTCCACCCGGCTGGGTATCCAGCAGAAGTCCAAGACCGCGTCTTCTGGAGTTCAGTCGCTCCGGACCACGAGAAGCTTATTTAATCTCGAGGGTCTATTTGTGCAGGAGTTTCCTCTTGTGATCCTGCATTCCAGCTATCTTTGGGGGTCTCCTTGACGGACGTTGTCCATCTGGTACGCCGTGTAGAGCAATGGATGGAATTCTGCTTGTACTCATTCTCTGAACGTGTTGGCACCAGTGTCGTCGGCGCTGTCGCCCCCACCTGCCCACACATTGAACTTCGCAGACCTCTCGGGTTTCTGTATTCCTCACGCGATCGTACAGAGTCTTCCCAACAATAGCACGCGTAGTTCTCATTTCAGTTGTTCTTCTTAACCTTCTTATACTCATGATTGTTTTAATGGTGATTATCATCCCAACGCTCAATTATAAACAGGACGTACTTATTTACGCACGCGCAAAATTGCCATGAATCTGTTTCAAGACATCTGTTAAATTTCAATATATTTATAACTCTAGCGGAAATATTGGCTCTAATTTAAAATATTTGGACACTTTGGAAGAAGAAATTAATAAATGTGCGTCAAATAACTCCTACAATCTATTAAATTAAAAATAGTCTTTTGATACAATATTAACCACGTCAAAATTGACGAAACGTACAATCAAACATAATAATTTCGTAGTCTGTTCATCTGTCGTTCGAATTCACGGCTAAAAAACGAATTGTACGGCCAGAGATGGGACTTGAACCCCGGGCCAGCAAACCCGAACCGGCCGGTTAACGCAAGTTGCTATCGCCGCCTCTCAGTGGACCGCCAAAAATATTCTATATACTAGGGCTTAGCAAAGACGCGAACCAATGTTATTTTAAGAATAACAGCTAGTGTAATATATTATAATAGGGATTTCGCACAGTACTTTATTTATTAAATTAACTGTCCGGTACATTTTTCGTCTCTGGCGCTCGGTAACGGCAACATTACGAAGTTCTGAAGTCATTATACAGGGTGTACCGTATCTCGACGTCAAGCCGAAATCGTATAAAAAATCTTAATTTAAAATCTAAAATTTAAAAAAATCTAAGTCATGTGTTTTAAAAAATTATAAGCATTTAAAAAAAATCTACACCATGTAACGGTCTTTTCATTCCTGTTGCTACAAATCTTTATTTTTCTTCATATTTTTTATTATTATGTAATCCTGAGTAATGCTTCTGTAAACTTTTGTCCAAAATTCAAAGCCAACTGCTCCAGCTTGGAAAAAAAGGTCACTTTTTGACCAAACCAAGTATTGAAAATCAATACTTTGCCCAGTTATTCGTGGTTTTTAAATTTTTTAAAAATATTTTTCTGATAACTATTATGACTTGGCCATAACACCCGATTTCTATATATCCGAATAAAAGCTGATTCACGAAACCATATAAAAAAAGTGCGAAAATATGTTTTAATTCTTATTAAAAAATTTAAAATGATAACAAATTTCCAAATTTTATAGACAATGATAGCTCGCATACATAAAAAAATATCCCAATTTGTTAAATATTATGTTTTGTTTTCTAAAAGAGTAATGTGTCGTTATTCTGTGAGATATTTTTGAATAAGAGGTTTAACACGGCAATTTATCATATTAATTAATTTCACTCATCATTTTTATAATTTAGGGATATTTATTTGCGTGCTATAGGTATACCAATCGGGATTCTTTTACGGTCCAGCAAAGAGTAGTTTAATTTATCAACTAGTGAACGTTTTATTATCTAAAGAACATAATTTTTAGTACGATTATTTCTTTCAATATTGATGTTTACCGAAAAAAGTGAAATTAGACATCAGAAAAACAGCTCGACAAATCCGTTGTCGGACACCGAACGGTACTCCTCCCAGACTAAATAGTCCAATCCAACAATGTTTTTTTGTGGAACTCCTCGCTTTCGGAACTTTTTGTGGAAAAGAGAATAACCATACCTTAACCGATATAAAAAAGTATTTATAATATTGGAGTACGATATTTCATCGAATTGATTTGAGCGGTGTATAGTTTTTCTGATTTTTTTGGAACGTGAAATGATAAAACTTTACACTACGGAGAGTATAGCACTAAGGGTCAGTAATGGTAATCTGTCAGTCAAAACCCAACCATTTATAAATAATTTCACCCTATAGGTAACCCAGAAAAAATAAGCGGGGAAGGAATCTAATCTGATCTATTTAAATAAAATCCGTCCGTCTTAAGCTATCCGTCGGTCCGTAAATTCGTAACTTGCTGGAATTAAAACTTAAGATATGTAGAGTGTGACACGCAATCATCGCGCGACTCAAGCAATATGCAAAAATTACGATCATGACATTTTTAATATTGTTATTTTATTATGATTAATTTTAGGTTTAAACGAATAGTCAATTCTATTCATAAATTTTCAGAATCAAAATCCTGTAACTACTAACTGTCTCGTGATTTTTCACAGGTGTATAGCGAATAGTAGGTACTAATAAATACAAATCAACAATAAAAATAAATTAACGAATTATAATATCCGAGTTTTCATATCAAAAACGCGTGCACTTAATAGCGTTCGGAGTCGACAAATTATTCATTTAAATTTCACATTTGATATTCAACCTATTTCATAACAGCAATAATTTATAACTGAGTGATTTCTGTTGCGCTAATAGCTATAAATACGCTCTAGTGAGGCATATAGTACTTTTAGTTGCATTTTCAACAAAGTGGCGCGCCGAGCATCTATACTCGCTATTCGCTATAGTAATACACTAACACTAGACTATGTTTGTGCCAGCTTTTATAATAATGCTTATAAACGTATCACGTAAATATCTGGTGACTATCTTATTTGAATATTGCAATTGAAATTCTTATCGTCATAACCCAAATCACTTCATTCCTAATTCCTCTAATTCCGGGTCCACATAATTATTATTGGCAATAGAATACCATTAAGCCACAAAAGCCGCGCGATAGAACCGTTTGGCCTTAACTGCCCATTACGAACCGGCCTGAAACGGCGTAGTTACAATTTATAATGTTATGAGTCACGAAGGCTCGGAATAACAAGACTTGAGTACGTATAATTAGTAGAAAACAAATTTTGCGGTACTCATATAAACAAAAAATAAAATGAGAAAAGACATGTGCGTTGAAACATAAAAACATAACGTCATTATACCAATTATTATGTAGGTATGTAAAAGCAACACATAGATCTAAATGAGCGACAGACGTTGATCATTAGTAAACATATAAAATGTTAAAATGGATGGAAAACCTAAATTTTTTTACCTCTTCTTGAATTTAAATATATTTTATATTGCACTACTCGATTATTTTACACTAACGTATGTTTATACGTTAGTGTAAAATACCCTAGTGTATGTTTATAGTATCTTTTTAGCGGTCCACGGAGAGGCGGCGATAACAACATGCGCAGAGCGGCCGGTTCGGGTTTGCTGGCCCGGGGTTCATGCCCCATCTCCAGCCGTTTAATTTGTTTTTTTAGCCGTGAATTCGAACGAAATTACGGACGTTACACGAAGTTAAGGACGGATTGACAACGGACAACGCATTTATTATGTTGTTGTCGATTTTACACCACGAAAAAAAGCGTTCATATCTGTCTTCTTTTTTCTTTTATTGCGTGCTTTTTTCCAGCGGGTTTGATTGCAATATAGGGGAATATGAAATGAGTATAAGAATCCGAATCTCCGGCGAAACAAGTAATATTTAAATAATATAATATCGATATTGCAGCAAGCCGTTTCACCTAAAATCCTTTAGCGTACGAAGGTATTCTACGGACACAAAATTTTCATGAAACATATGGAAGGCTCTCAAAAATGTTTGAGGTATCCAGAAAACCATTTACAAACACGACCTACGATCGAAAGTGAAATTAGTTGATGATAAATCAACACTAATACGTACTAATCAATATATATATATATATATATTATATATATAATATATATATATAAAGAAACCCGTGTTTCCCTATCCGCCAAGTTTTCTCCACAACCAGCCACAGTCACCCACCGGTGTTTATGGTGGTGGATAGCCCTTGGTGTCATATCGAAAATATGCGAGTTTGGTGAGGGTGACTGTACGTGGGTGGGAGTCGGTGACGAAAATGTGCTTTCTAGCACGTTGTTTTGTTATGGGAAGGCCGCAAATGCTTCAGATTGTTTCAAAGTACGCGCGCCGACTGTGTCGGTGAGTCTAGAAGATTCCGAAAAACCAGCTCTAGAAAGTTCTGGAAGAAGGTTTTAGAAAATTCCCGAAAGTTCTATAAGGTTCTAAACTGAGTGGCGGAATGTGTATTTATGTCTAGAAGGTTTCTGTACATTCAATAAATTTATTGAAAGTTCTAGAAGGAGAATGTTCTAGAAGGTTCGCGAAAGTTCTATGACGATCCAAACAGTGTACTAAAAATCTACGCGTGCGAAGCCGCGCGGGCACAGCTAGTCTTATATAAGCCAATTCATTATTCGATTCATTTTTACGAGCATTTTTAAGAATTAAACCGAAGTTTGTTTAAATTGTTCTTCAACCGTCATAACAGTAAAATAACCAAAAAATGTAAATTTCTAGTCAATAAATGTATATAAACATTTCCAATTCCTTAAAGATCGCTCTCGAGTTTGTTATTTAAGATAAGGAAGAAGAAAAATATTGAGGAATGCAATGTACGAAATGCATTGGTAAAGAATGAAGGAAAATTTCCCAGAGGAAAAATGAAGCAATTCCTCACAAACAAGAAGTCAAAACTTACACGGGGAAAATGTAATATTTTCTTCCCTGGAATACTTTCAAAGGAAAAAATAAAGTAGAACTGTAATTCCAGGAAACTTCTAAGCATCAGAAGGATGTTAACGGCTTCCAATATACTTAAATTTATCAGTTGAAATTAAATAATTTTAACACACGGCGAAAATTAACATGCATACAAATCAAAGCAACTCGCAAGTGTTAGACATTTTAATTTCGACACGCAAGTATGGTACTCGTATTTTCGCACTGGTACGACATATTCAAAAAAATCTATTTTCAATTTTTGCAAGATCATCATTTTATTCAACTTGCATTAAAGCGAATGAATTTTTCATAATTGATATAAGTTACTGTAATGAGAGTGAAAAAAATTGAAAAAATGCAAACTTTGATTTCGATGTTGATGATGATTAATAATAACTACCCATAACTATTGATATTAGGTCATGGCTGCTTAAAAATTTTTGACTCATTATCGAAGCAAGAATCCACCTGTAAAGTTTTTACTACTAGCTCAGACACCTTGTATATATTCATGACAATATATTTGATGTAAGATGTAATTAAAGTCTGCATAAACATACATTGCAAAACATTGTAAAATCAAGGGTGTAAAAGAGAGCAGATGATTGTATTTGATATAATTGAATGCGCCGAGACAATGAAAGGACAAAGGACAGGTTACACCACTCGGAGTGCGGACAATCATTAGACGAATGCAGTCATCCAGTAGTACCCGAAGGAATCAATCCGCTGGACTGACAATAGCATCAAGTTCTGCGGTAATACAATGGACACGGAAAAGTAGGGGTAAAAATGTACAGAAAAAAGCTAACGATGATGATAATGAAACACTAATTAAAAACCAATCTACAAAAATAAATTGCAAGGATTGTAAAGTTTAAATTTGCAGCGGCGCCGCTACGTTCAATATTGTTTTATTTTTAAATTCCCCATTCTGAGTGCCATTTTTCATTTGAATAGTGCCCGGAAAGCTTTCACATTTTATCCACAGGGAATTGACTTGTATGTCAAAACGCCTTCTTACAAAACTGAAACGGTCTCCCAGACTACTCCAGAAATTGTGTACACGAATTTTACATTAGGTGTAAGCGCGGGTACTTCACTGTCTTAAAAAAATATACGAAAATCGCTCTCCTTTTTAAATTTAACATACGAATGTTGACGAGTCAACACGATTTCGTTATGAGCTGTCGAGATATTATTCTTGCTCTCGAGTAGAAAGGGTTCTCACGATCTCATTCACGTCTAAGTAGGTATGTCACAAAGATCATTTGCGACACGAATTAAGCTCTGCCGAGTAGTTAAGTCGTAAGTAAATATGTACATCCTGGTGAAGAAGACTATTCATATATACGTTTATCATATTATATACAGGTTATCCGGAAAGTAAAGACCCTTAAAATTCTTTCCACATTCTCAAAATATTTATTTATACAATTTTATATTTTTTTTAGACACACGTTACCTAAATGTATTTCTCTATATGATCACCTCCTACAGGTCGATTTTTTGGTCATGGAACTTCAGGGCTGTGTTGTGTAGCGATACACGTCAATGCATGCGAGAAAGAGACAAAGTTATACGACCGCTTCACGATTAACAGTAATGCAACAACGTACTTGACGTAAGACACACGTCTGACATCAAACAATTTTCACCTTTTTGACAAATTGCAGTCTGCAGTTGACGTTAACGTTAATGTTTTGAAGCTCAACAGTCTTTACTTTCTGGATTACGCTCGTACAAACATGATGTAACAGAGCTAGTCCACTTACTTTACTTTACAGGATGGTTTCTGCCTAAATTATGAGTCGAAAATGTTCAAGCAACAATGTCCTAATATCACTAGGTGGAGATAAGCGACTTCAAATTTTGATCTTCTTTTTCATATTTTTGACTTATCTTCTGCAAAACTTTGAAAGTAACTTAAATCAGATATTTTAAATTCAATCGCTTAAATAAAAATCAAATAAAATTAATAAAACCTTGCAAAAGAACCTTGTTGAAATTTCTGCCAGGTTTTAGTAATTTTATTTCACAGGTGGCTTGGACATGTGCTCAGAATGCCAGAGGAACGAATACCAAGAAGAATCCTCTTGGCAACCCCGGAGGGAAGACGGCCGGTGGGTCGACCCAGATTAAGCCGGGAGGGAGAACAAAAAAATGTATTTGAAAACAGAATGGGTCTGGACTGGTTGACTCGAGCAGAAGCAGCGCAAGACAGGGGATCATGGAAGCACCTTGTCGAGTCTTTGGGCCCCCGACCCTACTAGGACAAGGGGAAGAAGATGATGATGATGATGATGTATTAAAGGGGAATAAACTTTTTATATATGATTTAAGTTATTATAATAAGTCCAATATTTTACAAAAGTAATGCCAGATATATAAAAAAATATGCAAACTTTGTAGTCATTTATCTCCGCAATTATTGATATCGGGAGATTATTGCGTGAATATTTTTTGTTTTACCTGTGAAATATTGCGGAATAGCTCTGTTACACGCTATATATTATTTCAAAATATATTAAGCGTCGGTGCTCAGTTAAACAAATTTTTGATTGAACCAAGCAAAAAAGACAGGATTTTCTTAGAAACATTATATTTAATCCGATGTGTATGTGAATTCCACGCCAAACAATCATATTTCAATTAATATCATAATAAGAACTCAATGTGCAACTGATGGTAACAATTTAAGTTGTGAAAAAAAGTTTGGATTAGGACCTTCCTAGTGAATTCAGATGATGAATATAAATTATGTTTCCTCTCAAACATAGATTTTAGCGAAACACGGGCCACGAAGCTTCCACCGATGTTCTCGAAACAGCCATTGGTGGACGCTTCTCTAGTATACAATTAGTATATTAATAACGAACTCCATGACTCGATTTTGCAAACATCATGCAATGCACGCGAAAGAAAAATACGACTCATATCCATTCAGGGAATTACTCCGAAAATTCACGTTTGCGGACCAACCCTTGACATATCGCACCCCAAGTGCAAGAAAATCATATCTAAAAAAAAACGTTTTTGAGTTAATAACTTGATATATTTTTTTGCATCGTTAGAAAAGATCGTTTTTGTGAGACTTTCAATTATTTTTTACGATGACAATATATTTGCATTTCTATTTATTTATTTAATTTATTCATATCTTTGTACATAATTTCACCAATTCAATAATATATTCATATAATGAAAATGAAAAAGGTCCCTTAGACGTATGTGTGGTAAATCCATGTATGATAGAGTAAAGAATGAAGATATTAGGAATGAATGTAAAGCTGATCGTAGCATAATACAGAGAATAAAAATAGGGTCGCTCAGGTGGTTTGGGCATGTTGAGCGAATGAATGAGGAAAGAATGGTAAGAAAGATATATGATGCAAGTGTTGACGGCGCCAGAAAAAGAGGGCGACCACGGAAGACGTGGCATGACCAGATTAACCAGATACTGGAAGATGGTCCTGTTAGAAGTCTGAACAACCGTCGAGCTTGCATGCGAAGATGTATGAATGTAGACGAAGCGAAAGTTGTATGTCAGGACAGAAGAGTATGGCGCTCTATCCTCTCTGCCTACCCCCTCGGGGAAACGGCGTGATGGTAAGTAAGTAAGTAAGTATGAAAATGTTTTACTCACCATAAAAAAGCTGACGCTCGTGCTTATGGGAGTAGTAATCACATCAGTTCATTTCAAGGATATTGAAATTGTAATAATAAGGTGTTAAGAATATTGAGAAACAAAATAAATATGTATACATATAGTGAAGCTCATGGGAATACAACAATTTTCTAAATTGAGTACGATAACATCCTTTTCAAAATGTGTTCGTCTTTATTTAAGAAATATGAAAAAATAAAGATATCTTGTAGTGTTGATATGCAAAAGTATCACTTTTAATGCTTACAGTACTATTTTATTTAAGTTTAAATCATAATTATCTCAGAGTACATATTTTCGAAAGGTAAACAGCCCTGCACTCGGGGTGCGATATTCGAGTTCTAGTATTTCAGGTTCCTAGATCGTTATACGTCAGATTATAATGCTTTTAAATATTTCATGTGATACGATATACTCGTAGTTTGGATACACAACTCGTTTCAAACGTGTATGGCGAAAGTCAATTTGAAAATTAAAAATCGATTTTAAAATTGTTGCGCTGATACATGGAAATAAAACCACCTATTTTGAATAAAAGCACACCTCATTTTTAACCTTCGACTGCCGGAAAATTGAAAATAGGAATGCGGACTGGAGAGGGGTGACAAAGTAACCCCAGTCAAATTTGCATCCCAATGAGGTATAATGGTTTGAAAATGTTCCATAATATTTTAATTTCATTTCTAATACAATGCGAACAAGATTCTACTAAATTTTCCATCATTTTATAAGAAACCGTAGCATGTTAACGCCTCATGACTCATAAGCCTCTAAATAACTGACTGATATTAACGATTGACTATGTAAAAGCATTTTTTTGACAGTCTTTTTACAAATTATTTTATTTTCTTTGGGTGTTGTATTCTTTGGGGTATTTACGAGGATTTCAAAGAATACCAGCCCAATATCATTAATAATTATTAAACAGATTTAAAAATAAGTTTTTGGGGTTAAACTGTAACCCCGTTCCGGAACGGTAATGTTAAGGAACACAATAATAAATCTTTTAAAGAAAGCGATAATCTCAGAAAAATATACTTTCAAACTAACCTAACTAAAAGGAGTTCGTCTTTCCGTTAAAGTAACTGATTAACTGATCTAAGTCAAAAACGTGTAATCTCTATCTTTAGTGTAATCTTTCATTAAAGTACGTATTACAGTGATGTACTTTATATTGGCTCACACGGTTTTCCCGGCAGTGGTCCGTTGGAAGGTGGCGCACGTATGTAGTGACGTCGCCGGAACGGTATTTTAATTATATAATAACGTAAAATCAATTTAAGAATATGTCTTATCGAGTATTTGTGTGCACTTAAAGGGTGACATCACCATGGCAGAATAAAATTTAGATAAAAATTGGGTATTTTTTTTTTACAGAGTGATAATTTTTTTATTGGCACTTATTAAGGTAGATATTTAACCGTTATTTTACTGGAAATTTTTTGAAAAAAAAAAAACAAAAAATGGCCGCGTTATGCATATTTCAATAGAACTCCTCTTCCGTGGCTGACATTGACATGCAACCTTCCGCGTTTGTTCGAGACAAAAAAGAAGATCATGCACTTATTTACAAATGAAACATCTACAACCCAGCTTACAGATTTTTAATTACACCATTTGTCAAAAACATTTTTTTCAAATTGCTTTCAATTTTACAAAAAAAAAAAAAGGTTTATTTCAACTCTGTTTTAATTTTGCCGAATAAAGTGTATTAAGAATTACGTAGCTTGGCTCTGACCCCCCCCCCCCTTCCCTCACGTAGCCCAGCATAGGATTTTGCTTAATCCCTACCCATTCTATTATAGATTAATTATAGATAATTATAGATTTAGCAATTAGATTGAGCAATCGTTATTGATTAGTGCGAATATAAAGCTGGATAATTAAACATAAATAATGGGCAAAATCAAAGGTACTTTTCTAACAACCGTCCGCAGAAAAAAGAGTGCTTTTTCAGGTCATTGTGTAGGAGTTTACGCACTGTGAGGAATTAATCAGATCGTGAGAAAAGTAACTACAGACGGCTTCATTTGTTATTGTCTGAGTGTAGGGGAACACGGCGATATGTCATGGCGGAACGCCGACAGATCTCCCGCCTCGGTGACAAAAGCTTTTACGAAAAGCCGAGATAAAAAAAATAATAACTGTTAAGAGAAAAGTATCAGAGACTCACAAAGAAGCGAACAGTTTACTCACGGGTACGCAGTCCGCACAGAAACAACACTCCATTGTTCGGTCGCCGTCGACTGGCTCGACTAACGTTAAAAATACATTTTTTTTCAATTTTCTTAATGTCACTGCCTTTAAAAGTCTTCATTGTTTTACTTTCTTATTCTTTTACGACATCGAGTATCTTTCACTTTTATAGGATGTCAACTTAAAGGGAAACGTAATCATGCGTAAATTCAGCGATTATGCTACAACAGATCAACAAATTGAAATCCCTCAATAATCGTCCAAGTTGATATTCATCCTGTTTTTTGTTGAACTTTTTTTTTTATAATATTCGCCCGAAAAGTCGATATTCGAAGGCTTCCCTATAGAAAGGGTATATATGCTAAAACAAAATTTAACAGGAGAGAAAAACACTTAACTGCAACCCGTCAAAAATGGCGGCACTTTTACATGTCGGTTCCTAAATATTTATTTATTTATAAAAAAGAAAAAAGTTTTTATAAAATAAGTTATGGACGTTACACGAAGTTTCGAAGACAGACAGAGGGACGGACGGACAGACAGACATATGTCGAACGAAATTATTATAATTGGGATATTCACTTGCCAATTATGGACATTAATTGCACTTTTTCTTTGAAATCATGAAAAATGAAATACAGCATAATATGCTGTATTCTAACAGTATGCAACATATTGTGGTGTATATTGTTATATAGTTATATAGACCGTTTTAAAACACTAAAATCATTTTTTGACCTGAAGTACTGTACAGAGCCTTTTCGTAGGGACGCCTTCATTTGTCGATATATTTGGACACTTGAAAAATTAAATAAAAAAAACGAATCCATTGTTTCCATAAGTTTTAAAGAACTTATGTTAGTAAGAATAATAATAAAAATTGATAATTTTTGCAGTGCCATTTTGTCTAAAGAGACCGTCTAGAACAGGTCTTTGAATACGATAATAGTCTTATGCATTTCAGGTACAAACACCCATCTTCACAGGCATTATTTCCTGAAGCCCTGCAACGCGCTTGATCCAAAGAACTATGAACTATGAGTTCAAAAAAATGATTATTAAATAAATAATTATGTTAAGTGTATTATAATTAAAAAAAGCTAATTTTATTTACTCTAGAATAAGGCAGTTACTGCAGATGAAGTGTATGCTCTCATTTCATTTAACCTGTTTCAAATGATAACTATTTAGTAATGATTATTATTAGATATTGCAGTGGAGATGAGATCCCTTAGACATACCTACGTGTGGCAAATCCATTTATGATAGATTTAAGAATGAAGATATTAGGAATGAATGTAAAGCTGATCTTAGCATAATTAATATTAGGTCCTTACATATGAAATTGGCGTTTTGCCGTACTGGCAAATTTGATTTCAAATATCTTCTCTTTGGTTAGGAATTCCAAATCCAAATTTATACAGCTATTTACTCATGTATTTGTGTTTTGAAAATTATAATTCATTTGTTTTTTCCTCAATTGTTTTGTTCTTTGCGTCACTCAGTTTACAAAATGAAAAACTTGAAATATCGCGTTATTTACGAGTACGAGTTCCACCGTGGCACCAGTGCTGCAGAAACGGCTCGAAGGATTAATGATGTGTACGGCGACGGTGCCGCAAAAAAAAACACAGTGCGTTTTTGGTTCCAACGTTTTCGTTCTGGAAATTTCGACCTGCAGAACAAGCCCCGTGGACGGCCGGAGACCAAAGTTGATAATGAATAATTGAAGGCTATTGTGGAAGCGGATCCATCGCAAACCACATCCGAGTTAGCTGCAGGCTGCGGTGTTAGTGATAAAACTGTTTTAATCCACTTGAAGCAAATTGGTAAAGTGAAAAAGCTTGAAAGGTGGGTACCTCACGAATTGAATGAAGCAAATCAACAAACGCGCGTTGACTGCTGTGTTGCATTACTCAACCGGCACAATAATGAAGGAATTTTAAATCGAATCATTACCTGTGATGAAAAGTGGATCCTGTACGATAATCGGAAGCGCTCATCGCAATGGCTGAACCCTGCCGAACCAGCCAAACCGTGCCCCAAGCGAAAATTGACTCCAAAAAGTTACTTGTGAGCGTTTGGTGGACTAGTGCTGGTGTCGTTCACTACAGCTTTCTTAAATCTGGCCAGACGATTACGGCAGATGTCTATTGTCAGCACTGCAAACCATGATGGAAAAGCTAGCTGCTAAACAACCGAGGCTGGTTAATCGCTCTAGGCCACTGCTGCTTCATGATAACGCTAGACCACACACTGCACAACAGACGGCTACCAAATTAGAGGAGCTTCAATTGGAATGTCTAAGACATCCACCGTACTCTCCGGACCTTGCCCCAACAGATTACCATTTTTTTCGAAATTTAGATAACTTCTTGCAAAGGAAAAAAATTCAACTCCGATGGGGCAGTCCAAACCGCCTTCAAAGATTTTATTGATTCCCGTCCGAATGGTTTTTTTAGTAAAGGGATCGATGAACTACCTATGAGATGGCAAAAGTGCATAGATAGCAATGGTACATACTTTGATTAAATAAATATATTATAATAAAAAAAAATCGGCTTTATGTTCCTCCCATACTAAACGCCAATTTCATATGCAAGGACCTAATAGAATTAAAAAAGAGTCGCTCAGGTGGTTTGGGCATGTTGAGCGAATGAATGAGGAAAGAATGGTAAGAAAGATATATAACGCAAGTGTTGACGGTGCCAGAAAGAGACGGAGCTAGCTAACTAGCTACTGGAAGATCGTCCCATTAGAAGCTTCAACAAGCGTCGAACTTGCAAGCGAAGATGTATAAATGTGGATGAGACGAGAGTTGTATGTCAGGACAGAACTCTATCCTCTCTGCTTACCCCCACGGGGAGACGGCGTGATGATAAGTAAGTTCAATATTTAACAGTATATACATAAAAAAAATATAATTTGATGTTTATATTAATAAGATCCTACCTTTGACCACTATCTATTATTATTTAATAATACTTTTATTTTATTATTATATTTTATTGTTCAGTCGGGGTGAAACATAAAAAGCATCAAAAAATAATTTTCAAAGTTTTGTTCTCGCTAAGAAATACCAAGTTTTTTTCATTTAAATCTTCCCCCAAAGTTCCCTACAACTTTCCCCGCAATTTAATATCGGTCATGTGTGTTCACGCCCCGTTGCTTGCGCTAGCCACACGGCCTCCGGGAGATCGCTTTCCGCTGACTGCTCCCCGCGCTCTGTTCTGCTTGACTTTTCTTTTCCTTTCGTAAAACTGTTTAATCTCCCTCGACAAGACAAGTATTGTTTTCCTAAATGGAATACACACACGTCAAATTCTTCTCGAACCTTCTGGAATTTGGGTATTCTTTTACAAGGCGCTTGAATTAATTTTTCACATCTCGACGTGCTTTCTTGTAAATGTGTTATGTAGGAAGAAATAACATATTACTTTAAATGAATAAAAAGTAACTTGGTTAAACACCACTATATTTGTTGTCGATTCCGACCAGTTTTCACTACTAATGAAAGCTTCTTCAGGGTAAAATCTTAACAGATCACAAGATCCTTTTTTATTCTTATTCAAATTGCAATAATCGCTCACAATTTGTTTATTCTTAACGATCATAATATAATTTGACAAAAACACGCCTGAGCAATCTTATATATGTTTAATAATTCGAAAGAATATCATATATACGTTAAAATGAAAATTGCTAAAAAAAACTCCACCTTAAAAAATAAAATATAGACGTGTCATTAGCAGTTACGAAAGCTATGTATACTTACTTGTTAATGAGAAAAAAAACAACAGATGCCTTTAGCAGAGACCATAGAAATGTATGAATGATTCCTGATTTGGAACATATACCTATATAGAACTTTCATAAAAATTGATAACGTGTGGATGTTCTTACGATTGAATTGGTGAACGTTGCATTGTGTAGAGTGATCGCTTAAGCCAGCTCATACTGGTTGTAAGCCCCGAATCACCGTATAAAAGATTTCCATCCACTTTCCGATATATAAATTAGATTCTTGTCTGCGAGACTTCTATAATGTATCCTTAATTGATCTCATTTTCATTGAATTTATGTTTTTCCAGTTCTTGGCTATATTTTTACCACCACCAGTTCTGGTTCCGTTTATTTTATTCATCGGGTCCTATTTTCTAATCCAGTTAGTCCTATTATCGTAGCACATGCGTTAGGCTTAATTTTAAAATAGAAATAATAATGATGTGATATGTATTTAAAAAAATGAATTTACTACGTTGCGCATATTATTATCGTGGCTCCTACATCTAACTTATGAACTTCATCAAAATATTGGCTCTGCGCATCGGTTTAAAACCGTACATTAGAAATTTCGCCTTCGAACCTTTGATCTTTTTCTGTAGGCATTGCACGACCATATCTATACGTAGACATATTTTTGCTATCGTGCAGCGCGCGTCTTATCGCCTCTCTCCCTCACCCGCACGGCGCGCCGGCGCTCTGCGCTCTTTAGATTCCCGCCTAAACCGGTTCCTCTAACCGCTATCCGAGAATTTTCGACCCAATAACCGAATCGTCACGATGCCGTGAGCAAGGCATACATTATCCGCATTTACCGTACGAACTCACGTAACGATCTCTCGCATCTCTGGAATATTGATACAAACGGCGATACTTTAACTAAGGTGGAATAAATCATATTTTTCGTTATAATCACCCTTACGGGCAAGTTGAGCAAATTAATGAGGAGAGAATGGTAAGAAAGATGTAAAACGCAAGTGTTGACAGTGCCAGAAAGAAAGATCGAAGAAAGACATGGCACGTCCAGATTAACCAGATAGTCATCCGTATTCTGAACTAAGCAATATTGCTATTTTCTGTATAACATTGTGACGCCGTTTTTTTGACGTTTTATGTTTGACAGATTTAAAATTAATGAATTCCATCAATTAGATAGCTCATTATTCGTAATTGCGAATAACTTAAGGTTTGTTTACGCGCTAGAGCTCTCTGATTGAATTAATTAATTTCAAACATGTCAAACGTAAAACATCGAAACTGGCGGCAATACAATGTTATACATACCTGTCGAGATTGGGATAAAGATCCGACATTTCAATATTGCTATTTTCAGAATAGCACAGACTGGAAGATGGTCTGGTTAGAAGTCTCAACAACCGTCGAGCTTGCATGCGAAGATGTATGAGGCGAGAATTGTATGTCAGGACAGAAGTGTATGGCGCTCTATCCTCTCTGCTTATCCCCGCGGTGAAACGGCGTGATTGTAAGTAAGTATCACCCTTTTTCAGAAGCTTAACAACACAACCAATAATTATTTTTTATATTCATCTTACTTGGGATAGTCTCTCATTGTATTGTCGCCTTTCTTTGTCCCTCTGTCTGCATTTTTTTCCAATTCCTTTGAGTCTACAATACTCTGAGTAGTCTACAAGCAGCTAGACCGCCTATTCTCCAAGTACAAGGGCAACTAGTCACTTTGACACTTTTACGAACTACCTTTATCAATATGGAATATCTTAAGTATTTTAATATTAAATACATGAATTGAAAACGTAAAAAAATCCAATAAAAAACCCTCTTACCGAGTTCATTTTGTACAGGAATTCCTTTAATTCGCATATAAATAAAAGTCTCGCCAGAATAAATGAAAAATAAAGAATCTTTGAAATGCCTTTGCATTTTAGACAAATATATTATTTTTAACACTTTTAGTGCCAGAAATTTAAAAATATTTATAACTTGAACAGTAATACATAATACACATTTCAAATACAACTTTTATTGATAATTTTCTTTAATAAAAATAAACCAAATTAAATTTAATATTGTTTCGTTCATTGGATGTTCAATGGCAGTTCATTATTAAAATAATTTAATTTAAACACTTAGTTTTAATCCGTTATTATAAATTAATAAATCCATAATTAAATTGAGTAATAATATATTAGCCCAAGCGCTTTCAATGGAAGCACCCAACATCTTCAGAGGCAACAATGGATTCAACAGTGGATTAAAAATTGGTCTTTAAATTAAATTGTTTTAAAATATGTGTACCTTTATAATTTGAAGATTTTTTTAAAAGAAAAATCCTATCCTGTCATAACGATTGCTTTTGCAAAATTGCGTACTTTATTTATTAATTAACGTTTAATGTTTTAAATTAACGTTTATCAATCAAGAATAAAATTGCTACTCATATACGGTGGTTCTCATATCAACATGAATGTCAACATATAATCAAGATCATCGAGGAAGCGTTAGGTATTGCACCTATAAATATTTTAACAATGAATCTAACACAATTATATACAGAATATTTTGTTTTTATCCAAATTTTTCAGAACACAGTACTGGATTTTGTCCCAGGGATAACATTTAATCAAGATATATTATAGAGACGAAATTATATTTTTTATGGGAAAGTAGGCTATATAATATTCTGAATGAAAAAAATCTGGTATAAAAGGAGTTTCAAATTTTTTAATGATATTTCAGGCGTATTCTTATGTAATGCTAATAATTCGGAAGAATCTCATTACACTTATAAAGGATATTTCTTTAAAAAAATTCCAATCAAAAATAGATATCTCATCAGTGACATCTGTGGTTAATTAAGGGGAATGAAAAAGCTTTGGATGCCGATCGCGCTAATGATTATTACAACATACATATGAAGCGGGTTGTAAAACTTAAATATATACAACTTACAAAAATTTGATAGACGTGGTATTTTATCATGGGTGGAAATGTTGAATGCTCATGATAGGTCGTAAGCCCTATGAACACCCAAACACTTCCATACCTACTTTCCCATAAAAAAATATAATTTCGTCTCTGTTAGACATCTACAATTTTATATTACAAACTGTCCTATGTACCTTTTTTGCCCCAGGGCTAAGACGAAATGAAACACTAGTGATAAAGATCCGTGTAGTAAAAACATGACGAAAAATACGTTTTTCAGAATAGAACGACAGTGAAAAATTCGACTGTCAAATTAATACGAATTTATCAGGAAGCAAAGCATCGCTTATTTATAAAGCGCCAATGTGGGGGTTGAAATTATTTAACCAAGAAAGAAACCACGACCACCCTCCGAGAACAACACACCCCTCAGTAATGTGAATAAATAATATAATCAATATTGAAAACTTGGAAACATTACGGGGCATCATTTTTCATCAGCAAACTTGGTTTATTTTTTATACTCGGTGAAATTACTTAATAATTTTTCAAAAGTTACCTAACATTATTACGTAACAAAAGCTACGCTGATACGTGTGAGGCTCGTGTGAGGTATGAATAAATAAAGAAGTTAATAAAAATAATCAACAAAGTTGTGGTTCATATCTTGGAAATACGAAAAAAGATACAAAGGAATGGGGAGATAGCTAACGCAACTAAAACAAAATTGATGCAAACAAAAACAACAGGAAATTTTCGCAAAATTTTTATTCATTGAATATTAACTGATTTCTAAAAATATTTAACATAATAAGGGGCACAATGCTATCTGGCAGTAAATAAAAGAAGAGGAAGCTATCCTTATAGAGATGAAGAATGACAAAAACTGATGAATAAAAATGAGAAGTGTAATAATTTGAAGATGAAGTGAACAATAGAAGCGAATAAGAATGCTCTGTTCATGATGCTATAGAATGGTATAGGAAAAACACGTATGAATTATTACAAATGTTTTTTTGAATGTACTTACTTTTTTGATAAAAATTTAGGCGATAAGAAAATTAATAATATTTCTATATGTACGTTCTGAGAACAGAATAACTAAATTTGTCCAATGCGGGATTATTATTAGATAAAGACGAGACGAAACTATTTTTATATGAGAAACGTGTATGAAAGACTTTAAGTACGGTGACCCAAGAATTACAAGCTGCATGGGCTGACTTAAGTGATCACTCTGCACAATGCAACGTTCACCAATTTAATGCACACATCATTTTTTTTTATAGTTCAGAAAAAAAGAGGAATAGTCCGTATATTTCAAGGGGCTAGCTTTGCTAGAGACATCTGTAGTCTCTTCTCATGAAACAGTATACATAGATTTCGCAGCTGGTAATGATACTTCTATATTTTTAATGTGGAGTATTACCAGCTATTAAATCTTACTTACTTTATGTAAGAAAACATATTCTGTGTAAATATAAATATTTCGTAACTAAGGGTGATTTCTAAGACAATGAAAACGCACATTTTGGCCGCGGCCTGTCGATTAATAGTTATATTTTCTTATTGTAAATAATGTTAAGTTTATTACTTTTATATACGAAAAAAGGTTTTATCTAAGTTATCGTCCTAAAAAATTTGGTCTAGAATATATATGCATTCTGCTGTAAATGAACAATAAAAATCCGGATTATTGAAAAAAACACCGAAATATGCATTTGCAGTGAATGTCCAACCTTAAGAATTTAAAAATAATTTATTGAATACCTGGAAATGGATATTGAATATTTCGATGTATTTTATTGTTAGTATTGTTTAAAAAAAATTGAATCTAAAAATAAAACTTAATAATGAATACAATTTTAAATACTTTGGTATTTTTGAGAAAATATTATACATATTTTCGCAAAAATATGCAAATACAAATCTTAAAAATGAAATAATTTTTTGTCGGGCAGTCGGCATATCGGGCAATCAGCTGTCGGGAAGTTAACCAAAGCCCGAGATAATACAATTTTAATTCATTTCGTTTGCAGGTTTGTTCAAACAAATATCTGTCGTATTCATCAAATCAGCCGAATGTTGAGTGCCGAAAGATTGGGGGGCTCTGACTGAACGACGAAAAAGAATAAGGGACGCCGCTTAACCATCCCGCCATTGATTTCACTTGACAATCTATAAAGGCGGTATCTCTGGAGAAATCTGGGAACTTCTCCAGATATAAATGTCCCCCGACAGGCGGCGGCGTGATGTTGTCATTTCCTTCGCCAGAGCGAAAGTTTCCTTTATCGCGACACTTCTTCCTGGGAGGCATTACAACGGGGGCGTTTGACGGATAAAAGCCACATAAAGCTACGTTTTGGCACTGTACGTAAAAGTTAGGCAACGTCGTCACACTCAAAAGGCAATCATTTTATATTTTAGTAGGCGATTAACCCGTGCCGTGCACGGTTTTAGAGTTTAAATACATTTGACTTCGATTTCCGCAATTTCTCAAATTCCTTAGAGTCTACAATACTTTGAGCACTTTACCGTCTGAGCGGTTAGACCACCTATGCTACTGCTAAAAGTGAATCACCTCAAATAGCTTTGATAATTTAACTAACAATAAACATGGTAGGTTTTAAAATTATTACATACATGAGTTGGAAGTATAAAGAAGTCTAGCAAAAAATCCTCTAAACATTTTACATAATATTTAAATAAATTCAAAATTAACAAGGCGAACAGTTTATCTACAGTGCCGCCTTATTCTGCGGTAGTTAAATTAGTTACAATAAAATTACAACATAAAATAATGCATATCTAGTTAATAAAGTTCGATTCCCACATGAAAAAAACACATACTATATAGAACCACCACGGAATGTCAAAACTATAAAATCATTTGCAACTATTATTCATTCAACGCCACATCAAAACGTAGAGTAAATTATAAATTCATAGTTAAATTATAGCAGCGCGTGCCTCATTTTATTATTTTTATCTGTTATGATAAATATTAGAAATCAGAACCAGAAAGTTGGCGATGATTTTATGACTACAGATCGGCCTTGATTGGTTTTCTAGTGCCGAAGCGGTAAAAGACAGGGATATGAACTATCTAAATTATATCGGCAATAATAATCGCTACTCGGGCGAAATCCACATTTAGATTTTGTAGATTTTGCAATAAATATTTGATTTCAGTTCGACAGATCTGGTTGACATTATACTAATTATATTTGGCGTTCATTATAATCTCAATTGCATCTTGAGACAGGAAATAGAAAGTACATTAAAAATGATAACTCTACTTTTACTTTCTATATTTAATAAAAACAATTAGAACGATTACAAACACGCACCCGACTCTAATCTCCCCCACTCCTCACGTCATCCTTTAGTCTTAAGTTCAGTATTAGTAATAATACTGAAGATGATGAGTTGGCATCGAAAACGTTCGAGTTGTTGAAATTGAAAAGTGAAAGTAAACAGGGTTATCATTTTTTAATATAATTTAAAAATGGCTTTTCACAAAATTACAAAAGAAAATTTTGAAAAATAATAAAAAGTATTCAATAAGCCATATTAAATGAAAAAAAAAGATATTTTAGATTTAATAAAAATGTATTGATTTATCCTGAAGTCACCTAGCATGTATTACTCATATTGCCTTATATAAAGTTAATAGTTACTTGAGAATGAAATATTTCGTTTCATTACCGATAAATTGGCATTTATTCGACAAAAGATATATTAATATAGGATAATACGTAGCAAGTCTCGGCTACGACCTACCTTGCTAGATATATAGAAATACTATAATAAAATTTACCTTATGAAAATAAATACTACTGACGAGCTCGAATAAATATTATAATTGTGTTCTATAACGCCACTCTGGGACAGGCGTAGCCTAGTAGAGTGGCATAATCCACAAATTAAACAAAACGAAAAAAATGTGTAATTTATCTTATGTTTTATTGTTAAATTATTAGTATTAAGTATCTTTATTTGTAAACAAGGATTTTTTAAATAAATAAATAAAAATAAAATAATAATAATAAGGTTCTAAGGTTGGTAGCTTTTTTTTATCATTTGACCACCGTAGATTGATATATTATATTTATTTTGAAAGAAGTACATACACTAAAAATCCAGAGTAAAAAATATTGAAAAATATAAATGTATCATGCGAGATGTAGGAAAAAATGGAAATAAATCCACAAGGCAAACTGAAACAAAAATAAAAAAAGAAAAAGAACGTAATTTGGTAAACAGATAAATAAAATCTCAAAAAAATAACAAACAGGACTAAAAAATAAAAATTCCTTAAATCACCTAAAGTATTTTTTACAAGCTTACGAGGATTTGCAACATACATTGAACGTAAGTATACAAACATAATACAACGCCACATTTCCGTGTGTTGGTAATTACACTTGAAAGAATCGTAGCCTTTACTATTTTTTGTGCTGCATTTGGCTTATAATTCGTGACAATGGCAAGGCCACATACCATACACCAATAGATGTGATTTCCGGCTAAATCGGTGTCTCGGAACGCCGACTCCCTATGACTAAATTACAGCATCAGACAATTGCTCCATATATTTCGCGATTTTTCGTAAATTTTCTCATTAACTCAAAAACAACTATAAACCAAATTAATACCCAATTGTATCAATTAACTAATATCACTGGACAATTTTTTTAAAAATAAATTTAATTTTAAATATAAATAATAAATAAATAAATATAATAAGATTTCAAAAATGTTATATGAATATAATGTAACTCTGTTTCTTCTCTTTTCAATTCAAAACAATTAATCAAATCTAGAATCTTTCAAATCTTCCAGTATCTCTTTTAACCGGACATGGCAAGTCTTGCTCTCAACACTCGCGACATACAGGAGTATATTTCTTACCATTCATTTATTTATTCCATCTAAGCGACCCATTTATAATAATATCTATCATATTTAAATTGTAGACATATCAACAATATTCGCACGTAATTAAGATTTTTTAACCTACGCATGTAATTATCGCGTTTGTTGAACTTATTCTGAGGCCCAGGTACTAGCTACGCCACTGGTTCTTGTCGTCCTTAACTTCTTAACATTGTTTCCCCAGAGGGATCTTGGTCTCCTAATCTCATCTCCTTGATTTGCAACAGCAAAAATATTTTTCGGGATCCTTGAATCATGCAGCCGTTAAAGATATATACCCCGTCATTATTATTTATTTACTAATTATCTAAAATGAAATACATTATACGACATTTAAGAATAAATTAAATACTATGTTTTAAACTACTTTATTTCTATATATTTGTCAACTAGTTTCGGTTAGACTCAACCTTCTTCAGGACAATTATAATATAGACTAATCTAGGTATAGAAATTTTTAAAGGAGGAAAAAAAAGAGAGAGGGACAGAGTGTCAACTAGGAGCAATCTAGAAGCATTAGAAATTAATAAACCTATCAATAATAATAGTCAAATAATAAATAAACAAATAAATTTATGTAAAAGTCCGATTTTAAAGCTGTTCCCTCTATCTTCAGTTAACTCCTCCCCTTCCCTCCCCCCCACCTATTTGACACTCTGTTCCTCTCTCTTTTTCTTTCCTCCTTTATAAATTTCTGTACCTAGATTAGTCTATATTATAATTGTCCTGAAGAAGGTTGAGTCCAACCGAAACTAATTGACAAATATATAGCAATAAAGTGGTTTAAAACATAGTATTTAATTTATTCTTAAATGTCTTATAATGTCAAGCCACAAAGTGTTTTCTTGCTTTGAAAAGTTGAAATACATTATTTAGACTCATTGAAAGGCCAACTATTATTTTTCTTTCACACACAAATCATCACTTTTCAAAACATTAAAAATTCTAATAGTTATCAAGAAAAATAATACATTTTAAACACAAAGGTTTTGCCGTTGTCACCGTGGTAAAAAATGCAGTATTTATTAAACCCATGGCTTTCACCGAGCCAATGACCCATGCATTAGGAATTCGATACATGGGCGCAAACAATATGGTACCTAATTATCCGTTAAACAATAACAAAAGACCGTGAAAACCTTAAAACTTTAAGCGTGACGTTGTTTTGTGAAAGTGGTGAGGTTAGAATTCTCCAGCACTCTTTTAAAGTTAATTACGTCCATACTTTCCACCAACAATGTACTGTTCCGAGTGAGTACTTCGGAGGTCTCGTTCCATTCTCTATCCATTTAAAATAAAGAGAAAAGTTGTCACTTCTTTTGTTGTACATCCGGAAAACCCATTTTCCGGCGAGGACAAGAAACTTTCGTTAAAAGCGCTTTAACCCCTGTTTTCTGGCCACAGTCTGTGCACAAAATTAATTTACGGTATTCACGACTATAATTTACAATACATGCATAAATATCAATAGTTTGAATCAACGACGATATATTAATCATTAAAGAATATAAAATGTTTGTTATTTGTGTTGATTCTTCGAAAAATCTCAGATTTGTATACGTTATCTTGTATTTGTTTGTGAGTGTGTGTTTTTTTGTATTTGTTTGTGTATTTGACTGTGTTTTTAATTTAATTTAAGATACTTCAGTTTGATAAGAAATGGATTGAATTATCCTGGCATTACCTAGAGTGAAAAAATTAATGGTTTTTGGAAATCATTGCATATTTTATACAAGTTGACAGCTATTATAAATAAAATAAAATACAACCATCATTTACATAAAACTGCATAATTTATAAGGGAGAAATTATTCTTCAGTGTGGAAAATTTCCGAGTTTGTTTCCTGGTGGAAACCAAATACTTTTTGAAATACATTCGAATTGACTCATTTGAGTTGTTTCAAATTTTATTGGATGTTGCATGTATTTAGCAATATCTGGAATGAACGGAGCGGCGGTGAGCAACGTCCAACAAAAAGTGGTACGAAGGTTTCCTTAAATCAGTCATATAACACGCGACACAGGCAAGTAACTAGGTACGATGTAAGGCGAATTTACAAGTTTGGGTAGTGAAAGACGTCAAGCAGGGTGCACAAAGGGACTGCAACTGTTAAATGTGAATTTAGAAGCAGACCAAAACTGCATTAAAGTGCCAAAGCGTCAGTCGCGTGCTTAACAAACCGACCTCTGATGGCTGCAAAGGAGGCTCCGCTTTACAAAGTGATCAAAGTAAGTCCCCCGCGGGGAGTTTAATCTTAAGGCTCGATGAAGAAGTTCGAAAACTAATTGCTTTCAGGACTTTTTGCATGATTTGCGTAAACTAAGTTATCGCGAGTGACTGGGAGAACAAAGTGGAATATAAAACTTACCGTCCTTAATAATTAGTACGTTCGTGGGATCAGCGTCCCACCTGTAATTTTCTATTTCAATTCGCCGAAGCTTTACCTGAAACAAAGAAAATATTTGGTTTAAAAAATCAGTTATATTTTATTTTAACATAGACATTATCTATAGATCGATAATTATTATTCTGTGGATAGTCCTAGTTTGTCATTAGAGTACAACATAAAACCATTTTATGACAATTAGGGGAATAATATGTAACAGGGTATCCTTTTCATAGTTGAGAAATTAGAAACAATGTTGAAAACAAAATGAAGAAATATGTTATAAATCAATAAGTATCTAATGCTAAATTAAAAATCACTGCACATGTATAATCAATTTTTTAGGAGCATTCGAAGAATATCACCAAGTAACGACTGTTTTAGGAGGTATGTAAAGATATATAATGTGTAAAATATAAAACAATGTATATATATATATCGAATTATTTTCTAGGGGAACCTGAGTCAAATAGTCCTGAAAAGGACTTTTTAGTATAGTCATTACCCGTTCGCAAAGTCGGCTTTTAAACAAATAAATAAATCAATAATTTTTAGCACCAATTAGGATTTTTAATTCACTTTTGTTCTGGTTCTTGCCCCGAACAGGCGGGTTTACTCGTCCAGTTTTGGGCAGGACTCAAAATAAGAGGCCCTTGAGAATGAGCAGTGTTACCTGTTCGAAACGTCGGGAGTTTAAAAGTCCTTTTCAGGACTATCTGACGCGGATTCCTCCAGAAAATAATTCGTTATCTTTCACCCACGAAAACCTTAAATATAACATTATTCCAAAAAAATTAATGCAGTCATCGAGGATTACCTACTAATATAGATTGTACTCAATTTGAGATTCAATAAGAAATTTAGCATATAAATTTATAGGAAAGTTGATTTTGAAAAGGATAGATCTATGATTCAGTATATTCCCAATTAGTGCTTCTCGGTGACTCTTTCGGTCACGTTTAAATACTTTTTTTTTTTTTTTTTGGATATTGTGGTTTTACTAATCACATCATCGTTGTATCACATTTTTCATTCACTATTTTTTCGCTCATACTGTTTTAGGGGAATAATTATAAATATTTTAAAACAAACTGCTGGCAAAGTAACTGTGCCCAACAAATTGTCTGTTCGCTAAACTTCCTGTCCGCAGTTAGCGCGCACATCTCCCCGGAGCTTATATTAATGGCAGGCGCGATGCGATGTTATCAGCCAGCTAAATCCTTGCAGCTGACAGATTACTCCGAGACTGTATTTAGCGGGGATTCATATCACACACCCCTTTGTATGATGCGAGCCATCATTCCTCAGCCCGACAGCGCAAACTTCGGGATGTTGATAGACGTGGGAGGGTCGTCGGGGAATCAGATGTGAATCAGAGATGTTCGTTCGCTAACAACTTGCGGTTATTCAAATGATCCTCATTCAACTACGGCGTTAAATAAATAAATAAATAAATATAGCTTTATTCCAGAATGTGGGGAGGTTCGTGCAATCCCACACATTCCATATAAAAGAAAATACACACATTAAAAATATTATATAAAAACAAAAGAGAAATAGTAAAATAGAAGAAGAACATATAAAATAGAAGAGAAGTATTAGAAGTAATCAAAAGAAATATACGGTAAAAATATCGGCTTTAGCGAGCGATGGCAAGTCAATTATGCGGGGCCAGTATCTTTCTCCAGTGTGCATCGATGCTGGATTCTGGAGTAAGACGGGCTTCCAGGATAAGGATATTTCCGGAGCTGTATATCCTTTCCCTCATCCCTGCCACCCTGGATCTTAAGAGGGCTGCAAAGTTGGGAACACGCCCCTCAGTGAACATACCGGAAGCGCTGCAATATCTGGGAAGGCCAAACATCATACGAAAGGCGTTGTTATATTGTATGCGAAGTCTTTCTATGCTGCTCTTTTTATAATTTGTCCAGAGTTCACATGTATATAATGTTGCACAGAAGGCAAGGAAGAGCGTTCTTTTTACAGCGGTGCTACAAAGACGAAACCTTCTACACAGCATATTCGCTTTCACACTGAGAGCTCGTCTTTGCCTGTCAATATCGTCGTCGTCCATTAGATTATTTGTAATTATGTGTCCTAGATATTTCGTTCTTTCGGTCACCTTCAGGACCACACCGTTCAGAGTAACTGGAGGAATACTTGTTGGGCCCTGACCATACTTTATAACCAACAGTGCTGTTTTATTAGGGTTATAGAGCATGTTTGTTTCTTCAGCAAACACTTCACAGATCTTTAGAAGAATGCGTAGTCCTCTTATAGACGGTGCCATCAGTACCATATCGTCAGCATAACTGATGTTGTTAAGACACTGTCCTCCGATGTGACAGCCTACCCCCGCGTTGTTTAGCCTTTGAGTGAGTTCGTCCATATAAAGGTTGAACAGTATTGGGGACATGCACCCTCCCTGTCTGACGCCGCTCGTCATGTGAACAGGTTCGGAAAGACTGTCTCTCCACCTTACTTGGTTTTCCTGTTGTCTGTGCCACGAGTCAAGGATACGTATTACCTCCGATGGTATGCCTCTTTCCCTGAGTTTTGCCCAAAGTAAAGGGTGAGAAACTCTGTCGAAAGCCTTGCTCAAGTCTAGGAAACATGCGTATGAAGTAGTCTTTTTGTTTCTGTAGTACTCCAGTGTCCGTTTTACAGTAAATATTGCAGCGTCGGTAGAGGTCTGTTTTTTGAAACCCATCTGGTTGTCGTTAGTTTCCATGCTGGATTCGACCTGATCTAGCAGCACGCGTTCGAATAATCTCGCGATGGTTGTGGCAATCGAGATTGGTCTGTAGCTCTCGTGGGAGGTTGAGTCCGATAATTTGGATTTAAGAATGGGTGTAATTATGGTCCTCGTCATATTACTCGGTAATTGCCCATTCTTTATAATGCCAGTAAACAACCTCGCCAGGAGCTGTAAAATTGGTCCTCCCGCGTGTTTGACATGTTCAATGCTTAGTCCGTCGTGGCCTGCCGATTTACCAGCTTTCATATGTTTCAGGGCGGTATTGACCATGTTCACAGTAATCGAAAGTCCATTACCTTCAGTTGTTGTTGGATTAATTGGCGGTCCACTCGAGGAGATCAGAGAGGTCGGAGTTAGGGTGGTAAAATGGTCTGCGAAAATGTTTGCGATTGCTTTGGGATTCGTTTCTCCATTTATGTTACTTGGAATTTTACACCGCATATTGCAATTTTTATTCGATTTATTCCAAAACTGTCTGAAGTCACGATTATCTAGGTCCCTAGCTATTTTATCCATCTGTATTTGCTCTGCTTCCTTCTGACATTTTTTCAGGGCCAGTTTAAACGCTGCACGCTTTAATTTTCTTTCCTCTGCGATGGGGCCTACGAGTGGTCTGCCATTTTCGATCCAAATCAACATCGCGTATCTGGATTCCGCATATTTTTGTGCAACAAAATCATTCCATCCGCATATTTGTTTATATCGTTTCGAGCTATGTTTACGATTGTCAAATGTTGAGATCGCGGCATTTCGAAGTGCGTCTACTATTCGTGTGTAGAGCGCGTCAGTATTCGCACTTGCAGGGTTGTCGCTTCTCTCATTCCATATAGCCTCTTCTTGAATCATTTGTAGTAATACTTGTGAAGCAGTGTTATACCTTTTGATATCGCATGCACCTTTTGGTTTCCATATTGCTCGGTCAGTTTTCTTGCTTGTAAGTACTTCGGTTGTTGGTATTCCGTCTGTCTGTAGGATCAACTCGAGAGGCCGATGATCTGTCCAGTCTACGTCGTAGTGTATTTTCATATCTAATATCTGCTTGAATAAATTTTTTGTCACTAGACAATGGTCTAACCATCTGGTTGTATGATGCGCGTCGCTGATATACGTATAAGAGTCTTCTGGTAATATTTCGGTATCGGCACATATATACTCGTACTCTTGACAAAAAGATTTCAGTTCTGTTCCGAAGAGAGAGTCGGGATTTGCGTTGAAATCTCCGATAATGATGGAGTTGGTGTAATCCTTTTCGTCGATAATTGCTTGCAAGGTGGCGAGACAGTTGGCATATTCCTCGAAATGATCTGCAGTGCAAGTTGGCATGTACAAGGTGAAGATGCACAATGTTTCTGAAGTTAGTTTCACTTCAATACCCGCCATTCGACAGCTATTCAATGGGATAGTGGCAGCCCTGAGACTTTGTGGTGTCAGAAGTGGGATATGTTTAATATCTTGGAGAAATGTTATGGTGATGTCCTTAGATAAATTTTAATATACACTAATCTTTATACATGTTGTGTTATTTTGTCACTACTATACTTTCCCTCTCATCATCAGGTGTAATTAATAACTAACCTAAACACTAAACAAGAGGAGCGAGTCATGAAATTAAAAGGGTTTTTGGTCATTAAGGGAAACTAGTCCAATAATTGGAAGGTGTTGGAAAATTTGACGTTATTCGTAGGTGTTTTCTCTTCCTTTTACATTTCAACGGTTTCAAATTTGTTTATTATCAATCTTTTACAGAAATAGGTCTTTCCAATTAAGGAATACAATCGAATTAGTATCTGTATGCCGTGCGTACGGGGCACATTGTTTCGTTGTGTTGGTGTTAATACCCGTAAACCCCAACAAAACGAAACAATGTGCCCTGTAATTACGGCTTACACATACTAATTCGATTGTATTTCTTAAATGGAAAGAGGTCTGCCGATAGGAGAAGGTTTAATGCATGGCTATCGAAAGAAATTTTACGATCACTTGTTTGATTTGCGAGTAATTATTACATTTCAATTAACGGCGATGTTCTTTCCTTCGCGTGTTTAGGTTTAAATATGGACTCTTACAAAAGCTGCGGATTTTTTAAATGTTTTGAATGATCTTAATCGAAACCCCAATGTGTGGTTGTGGTAAAATCGCAAGAAAAAGGTGGGCAGAATACAGAACTGTAAGCTGTATTCATAAAAGGTATCCTAAATGGACGGTGACGTCTTGGTAGTCCCAGATTAAGACATTGAAATCTGGAGGCGCTTCCTTCCATGTTCCTGTCTCCAAGTGGATTGGGATAAAGCCCAAGCAAGACACATATATGTACCTGGAACCAAGTTAAACATCCTGCATCGTACTAACGACAAATACAATTTACAGCCACCAAATAGCTAAGTGATTGATGACTTGGAGGAGGTGATTGGTTCATTTATCTAGTTGCAAAAAAAATTAATTCCACTTATAATTTCATCACAGTGTGCCATGTTTTAAAATAAAATGGCACGAGATAATTTTTTATTTATTTATTTGTACAGCAAATAGAAACAATTATTTTTATAAAATATATTACACCTTTGTTATGTTATTACATTCTAAACATTCCATTATACTCACAATAATATAGGAAAATAGCTCAAATTTACTGTAGGAATATTTACAAGCCAAATTAAAAGTTTTTATTAAACAGAAACATGTAGGCAATGAATGTTACAATACATCGCTGTCCAAATTCAAGGATTTGACTTCTTTCTCAAACTGCTCGTATTAACAAAAGTTTCTTTCTTGAAGTTTGTCTTGTGACAACAATATATTGTACTATTTAACTTCCAAGTATGTATAGTGATGTTGTGCCATATTGGTTCTTAAAGTTGGTATTTTTATTGGCCCCTTTGTTCTATGTCTATTATTACTTATATAGGTATAAGGGGTAGGATTTATTTATGAAATAATCTTTATAGGGCGTTAGTTTTGCACAATTTTGTAAGAGATGGTAATTTAAAATCTTGAAATAAATCTACAATAGGAATTTTTAAGAATGGTTTTAATGATTATTTTTAGTATTAAAATTAATGGTTATACGGCGTACATATAAGCTCCTATAATACCATTCTGTATAAACACCAACACGTAATACACCATTTTAATAGTATTCTTGTTCAATGAATTGTGCAAATTATAAAAAACATAAAATAGCAATTCATGCGAGTAATTTGTGTACATTACATATCAAATCGAAGGTTTATACAAATTTGACAGCAAAAATAATGCGAAAATAAGTATACCGAAATGAATTTGTAGCAGATGGGAACCAATTTAAGATATTTGAAGAGTAAAAAGACGAATCGTAGAATTTTCGCAAAAACTCGCATAAGCAAAACGCGGGATGTAAGTCTGTCAATCGTACAATATTACGCTTCAATTCACCTAATGTCACATGATTATGGAAATATCCGGTACAGCTTGGGGATATTGCCACAATACTTTGACAAGTTCCCATACGCGAGCAAAAAATGGATTAGGATTTGAGCAAAATATACTGGGAATTTTATTGGAAGTTAGGGATTCCTTTTTTTTCAGAATTTTACGTGATTTAAGCAGTTATCACGGTTTAGCCGTGATTTTAACGATGATTGGTAACTGAGAATTAATGTTGTCTGTTGCCGTCGAGTAGTGAGAAATTAGTTATCAATCATCGAAACAAAATTAATTACTCAAATAACGACAACACAATACGACTTGGAAAAAAACGATTTTTTGTAAAATTGGGACAAAAGGACAAAAGGTCTACGTCAAAAGGCCCACGTGACAAAAGATCCAAAGACGTAATGACAACAAATTTTCAATTTTTTTTTTATTATTCATTAAGGAGCTTTAAATAAATTACTCAAATGATAATAATGGTGAAGAAATCAACGATTCTTTTGCAAAAACAGAAGTGCAGAATGTGCCTTCAGCATATGTAAGATATGGGCTCGTTTGTTTCCCAGGGCAGTTACAACTGGACAGGCTAAAGGTTTTATTCGGTATTTTATTCCAATGTTGATTTGATCGGCTACAATTATAAGATTTTACGAAAGACTCATTTCAATTTATTTAAAGCTGTTTCATATGAAAAAACATACGCACTTGATTTTTTGGATCTAATATCGCGTAAACCTTTGTCGCTGAAGCAAATATCCGTGGACCTTTTGTCGTGGAGCCCACCGGTGTTTATTGTTATGTTGTCTCTACATACCTTCCGTTCATATTTGTGTACGCATAGGTACTTGGGTGACTCGCATGTAAAAAATATATTGCAGTATGACTAAAAGAGCTGCTTTTTGAACTTCATACCATAATGGAAGAGTTGCTTTGTTAGCATATTGAGTTATACACTCAGCTGCCGTCCCTGGCGTTCTAAGTCTTTTCAAGTTATTCAGGTCGTCGTGTCCGAAATACCTACTTGACCTCCATGCTCAAGGGATCCTCGCCACTCAGAAGCAGTGTTGACTTTATCGCATTATTATCAGAAAAGATTTTGTCAAGCCATGTAATAGGTACTCATAAAAGATCGCTCAAGAGTAGAGTTTTTTTTGATTATTTGTATCCTTTTTTAAGATAATTAAAATAGAAAATGATTTAATATTTTAGTTAGTAATTAATCCCTTCAATATCTTAATAGGGTATAAGAAATGATTTCATCGAGAGAAAATTATAATTTGAAAGGTTGTTAAAACGTTGAATATAGAAAGCGCCCAAGACAGGATGGAGGCTATGTAAAATAATTCTGAGATCCCGAAGGAGCAACGTATGTATTCCAATGAGATGAAATGAAATATATAAGATATTCCAATTTCAATGGGTCTTTTGAACTTGAATAAATATATTAAAACCAACCTCACGAATTTTATCAAAATTATTTGAAGCACATTTTACATTGAGGACATTTCATGAATTATGTCTAGACGACATAAATTGTCATCAATTGTTATCAAAAACCATGTCAAACGACGCTATTAGCATTCCAAAATTCTACAAAGCGAGAAATGATGGTGTCTATTAAACACGAGGGATCAAAAGAGCCTTAGAATGCTTTATAGAATTATATGAAAAGTAAACAAAAGATTTTTTGAACATTTAACAATTATTTACATATAATATTATGAAATATATCGCCTTCCACCGTTTTCCTTCGGGCAATCTGGTTATATTTACTTAGTTATATATATGGCTCAGTTAAATTTTATAGTTGTATTATGTTTCATCCAGTTGTCATTAATGCTAACAACATTTACGTCGTTTCACATAGGTATTGTCTTGTTTTACTGGGACCAAACAGTAAAACGATTTTTTTTGTTGTTTTACAGTGATTTATTGACAGATTTTTTTAAAACAAATCTCTACGAAATATGTAGGTATCCAAATAAACTTATTTTTGATGAGAAGTGAACACTCCACAACAAAGTGCATATAATTTACGCCCCCGGAAGCATTAATCAGTCCGCCCTATACCTCCGCAGGTACAGGTCGTCCTCCTGATGAGGTTGAATACGAATTCAATGAAACGTCGAGAATCGTTTCTCGGAAAGGCATACGGTTCGTATAAAATACCCGTAACCATTTACAGTTAAATTATTCTTGATATTTAAAAAATGCGCGTATGTACCTTTACTATTTGCTTTACAAATAACAATATCTAAGGTACATATGTAGGTTTTAAGAATATTAAGATTATATAATAAATTATTATTATTTAAATATTATTTATATGGCTAAATGACACAAGGTATAAATTATGCAAAGAAAAATTAAACACGTTCTCAATTTTTTAAAACCATACATAATCTTATTTGTGTTTCCTTTTGTACAAATATTTATCTAATAACTAATATGAAATTTTCCAAAAAAAATTAATGAATTAAAAAAATAAAATGGCTACTGGAAAAATCTTGATTTTATGACTTTATGACGAAAGGATATGAAATGGACCAACGAGTTTATTAAAGAGAGTTTCTGCTTTGTATGGAATAATTTTGATTATTAAATTAATATATTCGGAAAAGTTTCATGCACGCTATTGAATATTTTGGCAATGCTAAGTAATTAATTATATTACTAAAAAAATAATATATAGAATGTTATAATAACTTCGATCGTATAATCAAACGTTCGCTTTAATCAAAATGTGTTGGTCCGGATTTTATTTTTCCAAACACAATTTGTTCTCAAGTTAACAGTTGAAATCCATTTTACATTACTCAGCTGAATAAATCGAGATTCTCTCCCATAACACTCCGAGTCCCTCCCTTATTTAATTAAAATCTTCGTAATACCTACAATATTGTGTATCAATCTTTAAATATATATTTTCGCAAGCCCTCCAATCCCGTCAGACGAACCAGATACGTACGAGTCGTGCAGATTGAATCGGATTGAGGGCTGAAATAAGCACAAAGTACATCAAATTTAATTTGAGCGAGGGAGACAGACAATCCACTAATCGGTACAAAACTCGATTCAGCTCGGAATCACATTATGATGTCATTTATTATATTATTTTTATAATATTCTGTAATAATATATATTTTATGAATATATTTTAATCAAGTACGTTATTGTATTGCTTACTAATATGAAAAAAATTGATTTGAGATGGAATATATTACTGCCGAAACCTGGAAACCTTGCGACCTGAAAAAGATGGATTTTATTTGTCTACAGATTTGAAATCGGATTAAGTATAGTTGTATTGATATTTTTTTGTGCAAAAGTCGAAACGATTTTCACAAACTTTTCATTTATAAAGCACTAAGTAATTAATGAGTGGTTGCCATTTCTATTAAATGAAAAATGAATTTTGCTAAATAAACAAATAAAATATATATAAACAATATTTTTATATGTATGTTCCGAGAACACAATTACTAGATTTTGTCCACAGAGGAATTATTATTAATTAAGTCTCACAGCGACGAATCTATTTATACCGGAAACGTGTAATGAATTCAGTATAAGGTAGCCCAGAGCTTACGATATGTATGTGCTGGCTTAAGTGATCAATTAATGCAACGTTGACGTTAACCCTATAAAGACTTACATACACGTTTTCGATATAAAAATCTTCATCTCCGTAAGACTTCGATATTGATCTTAATTAAATCTTATATTTACTGAGAAAAAATATATTAAAACTTATAATCACGAGATCCTAAAGTCGAGAAGAACATAATTGAAATTTTCAGAACAATCAAGAAGAGATTTTACAATGATTTTGAAATTGTAGAAAACACAAAAATATACCAGAAGCTTCGAGAAAATCGAATCGTAACAATTTTTTTCTATCCACCGTTGGATAAAGACCTTTCGAAGTCTCCCACTTTTCTCTGCCCACTGTTTTTCGCTGCCACGTGTTTCCGCGGGATTTGACGATTTCGTTAATCGTTGTCGGCGCTTTGATTATATACCACTGAGGACAAACAAACTAAAAATAAATAAATTGAAAATAAAGTTTTCAACTGACTGAGCGAAATGTCGAAACCATAAAATATTCACTCACGACTATTATTTATTTAACAGCATATATTTAACGCTACAGCAGCCCAGGAGGAAGAATCACTGTAGCAAAATTCATCACAAAACGAATGATTTCAATTTATAATTTATTTATTTTATTTACAAAATCTAACGAATTAACCATCACACGCCGTTTCCCCGTAGGGGTAGGCAGAGAGGATAGAACGCCATATTCTTCTATCTTGGTACACTACTTTTGCTTCGGCTACCTCGTGCAAGCTCTACGGTTGTCAAAATCAGTTGAAAAAAATTGAGTAGCTTGTTGGTGTAATGATCATATCATGACGCTCGCCTAGTGATCTGGTGGTCGGTGGTTCGAGCCCCGTTCCAGGACACCAGAAAGTTAGTCCTGTGTACACAAGCGTTTAGCTTATTTTGAAAATAGTAAGAATATTGATGCGAACGTATTCCTTGTTCGCATTTCTATTTTTAAAAAGTGCCTATCAACCATTCGGATATTGTTGAAGACACTTAATGAACATTTAAATTACTATGACGACTGTTTTTTGACGAAGTGTTCCGTACAGATCTCTGCGATTTTATGAATAAATGATGAAATTAAGATATAAATAAGGGTTACTGTGACTAACAGCGCAGAGCGACCATTATAATTCATAGAACATTACAATTTAAATTAGGGACTTCGTTAAAAATACAAGAAAGATCTCTCGAGCAGCAAGCTCTTTACAGGAACTGCATCAATGGACCGATGCGGACCAAACTCAAAGGAAGTTGGGGCCCGCTGAATAAATAAACCCTTTCAGGATATTTATTGCGCTCCGTGGAACCTGGAGCCAGGAGTCTCGCCGGGAGGCGTGAGAGCGGTCAAGGTGCGAACTACGGCGGCCATCTAAATCAATAGTAATGGCGCTCCTTATAAGAATTCTAATGCTTTAAAAATACGAGCGGGACCGATTCCCGAGTTCGCACATCGTAGTTGAAGAATGATACGGAATTTTCCACTCCGTGACTGCGCATTTGCTTCACGCATAATACCTGTAACAATTTGGATGACGTAAGTGTAAACCTTATTTCAATAAACTATGTACGATGACGTAAGTGTAAACCTTATTTCAATAAACTATGTACGATGACGTAAGTGTAAACCTTATTTCAATAAACTATAACGCTACAAATACGTTGAGATATGCCTTTGTCACAACTATATTTTCGAGATGTGCAGTCCCTATTACCATTGGGTGATAATCATATAAAATACAGATTTGAGAGGTGTTTTCGCTTATTATTGGGAATACGGAGAGTAAAGATGAAGCATTAGGAAACTTCATGTTATTAATAAGTGTATTTCAACAGTTTTTAAATTATTCTATATGAATCTATAATAAGCTACTAAATGGACATGTTTTAGTTTATGTAGTACAAAGTAATGTTTATTTAAAAAAAATGTTGTCCCGCGAAGTAATTTCCATTTCAATGAATAATATTGTGTGTAAATCCTTTAAAATTTGTATTATGTCATACTTTTTCATAAAAATGATAAATTTTATTGATTTTCAGATTTTGTTTTAAAATTTCTAATAAACATAATAGATGCCCATAAATGAAATATCCAAAAAAAACTGCATTGTAATAATGCTGATGGAAAGTGTAGTATGTAAGTATGTAGTAAAATCTCTAAGGTCTACACAACAAAAAAACGCACTTAAAATAGTTTTATAAAAAAATACTGAAGTGAAATTGTTTAATGTACGTAGGTATATACGGAATATTAATACATGTCGTAAATTTTTAACTAATTAAAAGTCCTCGTCTATAAAAACACAAAAAAGTAAATTAGTGGTTGACCCTCCTAAACCGAGTCTTCATCACCACTTTTGGCCCTGCAACCCCTGGTGGGTCTTGGCCTCCTCAAGAGTCTTCCTGCACTCATCTCAGTTTTGAACCAGCTCTCTCCAATTCAGAATTTCCAAGGCAGATATGTTTGTCTTTGATGACGTAATTTTGGCCTTCCTAAGCTCCTTCGCCATGTCTGTCTTGAATTTAGCAGAGACTTTGGTGCTGGTTTGGTCATTCTCTCCACATGACCCAGCCACCGAAGTCTTTCCAGTTTTATAATGTTTTATAAGCAGAGTCGCAGAGTCTTATTCCCGACGTTTTGAGTACTAAAGGCCTTATTGCAGTTCTTTGGACAACTACGTCATAATGTATGCATTGCTAGTATAACGTAGCTACTTCGTATGCACTGTATTTCAGTTCAAGGAAAGTAAAATATATATGTACACACGTTATGTGCAAGCACACGCCATAAAACGCAGTTGTGATTAGAGTTGCATATGAGGACGGAATAAATTTATAACGCTTGGAAAATAATTGTGTAAATTAATGACATAAAGGAAATATTGTGCAAAACACAAACAAACAGACAAAGAACCGTCCAATCCAAGATTCCAAACGACACCCAAAGAAAGAAGAAAATCGTAAATACTCGCCGCCATTCAGGCCAAATTAAAAATAAACACACTTCGAGCAGCAACCTTTTGTGTCCCGTCTACGCTGAAATTCTTTGTTGATATCGATTGGATTCTATGATAAAATCTCAAGTTGTGTGGCCATAAAGAAGTCTAAAAGAAACAACCACGAAGTAACAAGTTTTGCGTGAAATAAAGGAAAAATATATTTTTCTTTTATATAAACATGGAGATTTATTGATTTTTTAAATAAAAATAAAAGATTTATCTAGTTTTGTAAGAGTAATTTTCATTCAATTTTGAATGGAAAATATTATTTTGGGTGATTTGTCGACTCTTACGAAGATAAGCAACATCGACAAATTTTTTTTTAAAAAAATATTTCTGACTTCTTTCATTCGCTTCTTAATATTGGTTCGTTTTGATATAAGTCAAATAAAATGACAAAAAAATATTTTTTAAATTTCTCATAGGTTTTAATAATTTTATTTGAGAAAAAAATTAATCTTTGCTGTCGTTTATCTCCATGACTTTTTGCCCACAAGAAATAGTTAAAATATTACCCATAAAAAATTTAAAACACATGTGGTAATCTGGTGAGCCGTACGATCTCTATGAATTTCATCTATTCATTTTCTATGCTGTACTTACCCCATTCACCTTTTCTTTTATTAACATTATTTTGCAATCAACGTCGCATCGGTTAAAAGTCAAAACAATAATAATCATGCAGCGCGGCACTGACTCCGCTTCAATTCGATTGATTTTTCAAACCTCCGAGATTATTCTATACATTTCTAGTATTTGCAAGAATGATTCCGTTGCTTCCTGAATATTGTGGATAATTCACATTTAACCAAAATAGATTTTCTTCACTTATTAGCTTCGTTTCAGCTGATGAAGGGCATCGACAGAGTCATTGTTATTATTAATGTGTCCATTAAACAAAAATCATACAATCTTGCGTGTTGTCTTAATAATACCAAATAATATTTTTTATATCTCTGTGTACAATTGCTGCTAATTTTAGCTAATATTAACATTGTATTTCAATATATTATAACTGATAATTTTAATTTAAAAGTTTTATTAAATTTAATCCGTATTATGTTTGTCCAAATGTACCCCTAAGGCCGGTTCTATCAACTTCGATAATGGTAACTTTTGATCTAAAACATTGCGTTTTCCATCAATCACACAACCCATAGATTTTTACGAAAGATTAGTATAATCCATGTTGATACAACCGATCGTTAGTCTGTCCAAATCTGCCTCTTAGGCCCGGTTGATTCAAGTTCGATCAAAGTAAGCGGTCGATTAAAGCATAGATTTTTAGGAAAACGGATCGTCTGATTGGTGGAGAAATAAAAATCTGTGCTTTAAAAGAACGCTTACTTTAATCCAACTTGAAACAACCGGCCCTTAGGCGTCCAAATGCACCCTTTTTACTGGAACGGCTACCATGGTCTTAAAACATTTTATTGACTTATTGATTAAAAGAATGGTAGGTTAATAATGTCGCCTTCAATATCTACATTAAGGTTTTTGAAAATTATATAAAAAAACTCCATAACAAGCAATATTTTTTTGTTTTTTCAATTGATTCAACAACATGTTGATTGCTTGTATTATTTGTATGTATATACTTATATTATTTGATTAATTACACCAACATGTTTCGGAAAAACATTTCCATCGTCAGGGTGTTTTATATAATATGTCAAAATATCAAAATGAATAATGTCCTTTGTTTTTCTAAATTATTTGAAAAATTATTTTTAAATATTATTGCTGAAGTTCTTGATTACTCACAATTAATAATATTTTGTTTACTATTACATGCTTTACTAATTTCTAATGATTCTAAATTATAAAATTTCAGACCAAAATTATTTATGTGTAAAAAAGAAAGACCTAAATTTTTATTGAAACCGTGATCATTTTTAATTAATGATTTTTTAAATAATAATAATAATTAAATTTCCAATAATTGTGAGTAGGTACTCAAGAACTTAAGCAATAATATTTAAAAATAATTTTTCAAATAGTTTAGAAAAACAAAAGACATTATTCATTTTGATATTTTGACATATATAAAACACCCTCACGATGGAAAGGTTTTTCCGAAACATGTTGGTGTAATTAATCAAATAATATAAGTAGATACATACAAATAATACAATCAATTTTTTTTTTAAATTTTTTTGTCCTAATCTGCCTCCCTCTCCCCTACTCCTAGAGATTTTTAGATGGAAATTTTATTTTAATAAAATCTAAAATTTCACACACCAAAATGATAATAAGAATAATGTTTAATGGCTCGATGAAAAGTGTCGCATCTCCCAAAGTATTACTGTAAGAGATGTTAATATGACAATTATCATCAATCATCCGATAATCGGAAGGTTATCGAATTTCCTCGCAAGTTTTTCCTCTCAGAACTTGTTCATCACGCGTCGAGCACCACAAGGCGCGGCCCGACACATGGCCGCAAGAGGCGGGACCCAGCAGGGGCGGCGGGGGTCACGCTTCACTTCCCCAAATTAAATTTGTCTGTGAACTTTCACCTGCCACCGGGTCGGCGGACTTGGGAGAGTAATTGGTGAACGTATTGTAATATGATAAAAGAGAGATTGGACAGAACGAGACGTAAAAAATATTATACATCCATTCCTATCATTAGTATATGAAAATTGTGAAACATTAAAATTAGGGCTCCATTGCGTAAAATTTACCTGAATACGCTATTTGGCAATTTTTATATTTTTTAAATTGAAATTGAACATATTGTGGCCTTCGTAGATCAGTGGGTTACGATTATTATTGAGATCACTGTGATCAAATCTGTGTGATTTACTCAAGCTTAGATGTCTTGTGATGTCTTCAGTGACGACTTCAGTAATTGGACCTCTTGGTTTGTTGAAGCCTTAAAAAGAAAATAAATCAATTTATAAATATACCCTTTTTATATTATTGATGGATTTGGCGTTAACATTGAAGAGATTATTTATGATGATCATTAAAATGGATGGAAAAAATAAACTATATAAAATATAAAATTTTATCTCTACTCGAGCTTTCAGAGTGTCGGAATGTCTCATCGATTGGTGATTTAAATGTATTATTTGAAACTGAAAGGAATATTCATTTTAAATTCTCTGATGTTTCACTGTAAATGCTTAAAAAAAATATGTATACAAGAAAGCTACTAACCAGCGCTGATTTTTGTCGTTAAATAATCAATAAATATATATGTAAGAAAGTTATTTTTGACGAATAAATGAAGATCAAAGGACCATAGATGATGGAAATGGTGTTGCGAGCTGAAAATAGTTGCATTGACCATGACAATTCAGGCAGAATAAGCTGAGCAAATTTAATGGTGCCAAAACTCAATGTTTGAGTTTTTGCTGCTTCAGTGTTAATTGTAATTTTTGCTAAAGGATAAATACGAATCTTCAAGTTTGTGTTTACTGGGGTATTATGCCGTGTTGTTACGACCTTTCGGGCCGACGTTTCGGATCCCATTGCAGGGTCCATCATCAGGGCTGATGTGTTGTCTTGAATGTTGGTGTTGTGGTTAAGTATCGGCTTGCAATACCGTGCCGAAGTCATGATGTGTTTGTATTGTGTTGTATGTATGATTCATCTGTTGTCTGATCACTATCTCTGCGGAGTCTGCGACGAGAATGACTTTGAAGCGCCGGATACCAAGATGTTTTTAATTTGAGACCATCATCTCTATTAATGTTTATCGGATGCTTGTAGATTTCTAGTGCTTCCTTGATAAGACGCGCATGGTGACTCTTAGGCTTTCCAAGGATTTTCGGTTCGAATGCAAAATGATGGCCGGTATCCAGAAAATGCTCAGCCAGTGCTGATTTTTCTGGATGACCGAGTTTGCATGCCCGTTTGTGCTCGTTGACCCTTTTGGAAATGGTACGCGCCGTTTGCCCCACGTATACTTTATCGCAGTCTTGACAATCGAGTCTATACACACCGTCCGTTTCTAAGCGATCTCGATCCTTTGGATAAATACGACTTATGCAAAAATACAGTCTTCAACAAACTATTATATTTAAACTCAAAATCAGATGTAATCTTGAGTTTGTCGCCTCGTGTGGAATTCTGATCACATACAATAACAAAAAAATAGTATGGTATACAGATAAAAATAGTATAATATTTTTCGAAAATAGTATGGTTACACAGTTGTGCGATTGCTTAACTTTCCAACGAAGTAAACAGTAACACGATTAACAACACAGGAAAAAATACATTTAAAGGGTTTTAAAATATATATTTTATATGTAGATATGTTCTAAGAATACACATACTGGATTTTTTTCCAGAGATTTCTGTGAGACTTCTATAATTTATCTTAATTAATTGATCATCCCTATGGGGACAAAATCCAGTAACTGTGTTCTTAGAACTTACCTGCGTATAAAAACATTTGTTAAAATATATACTGGTGTATGAAAGTAGTTAAAAAAATTAAAATACTGATTTTCAGGCGTATTCTAGTACATAATTTAAATAATTCGTAAGAATTTAATGTATACATTAAAAAGTATTTTTCTTTTTATTCTACATTAAAAAATATAGGGGTATCAACTGCAAAAATCTATGTATTAGTTCATGGGAAAGGACTACATATGTCACTAGCATAGTTCATTCAAAAAGATTCTCAGATTTGAACAAATATAGAACTTTCAAAATTTGATAATGTGTGAATGTTTTTACGATGGAATTGTTGAACAATGTGTAAAGTGAGTAAGCTACTATAAGTTGTGAGCCTTGGGCCATAGAATAAAAAGACACGTTTTTCATATTCACTGCTTCGTCTCTGTGAGACTTCTATAATTTATCTTAATTTTAAAACATATTTATTAGTGATCTGTAGATCTGTTATCTTATCTGCTTATCTTATTTATCTGGTATATTGGTTTAATTATCTTTATTTTACTTTATTATTAATTTGTAAAAGGTTTCTAATTATTACTGTTTGCTTTTGTACTAATCATGGTTTTTATATATATTGTTTATTTCTCGTAAATAGTTGTATTTATATTGTTTATTTTTGAATTATTTACTTTAAGATATTTGTAAGTTACCTATATAAGAATCCCTATAACGTTCTTGTGCTGTAAAAGCCCACCAGGGCGTTAATTAATAAATAAATATCACAAAAAGTGTAAAGAATATTTCGTATTCAAAATCAAATGAATAGTCCCGAAGCTTTCAGGTACTAGCTACGAGATACCTGTATATCAAAAATTAATAATATATTTTTATAATTATTTTTTAATTTATATTTATTATTCCTAAAGTTAATAAATAAAAACATAAAATAAAACTTTCTTTTGTGAGCATATAAATACATTAATAAAATCAAATTCAACTCTTGTATTATACAGGTCCCGGAAAGCAATGTCAGTAAGGGACTATTCAATGGTCGTCCACGTTTCTTTGTGAATGCGCTAAGCATTATTGGAAATTCACTAAATCTTTGATTGAAAAAAGGTGAAAAGAGAAATAGAAAAGAGAAAATACTCACGAAATCGAAGATGGGATTTTTTATTACCTCGTGCACGTTATAATTATTTCAAAGAGGAGAAAAAATTTTCAAAAGGTTTCAGATAATTTATTACGGGGTTTTTGTTGGTAAACATGTTTAATCGTCGGCTTACTAAATTGTGGCACACATTGTGAGTAACTTCGTTTATTTAATCACGATTCGTTGTCAAATGACAATGTTTTGACGGAAATAATTAAAATAAGATCAGGTGTCTGATACGTACTGGAGTATATGCAGGTGTTATCCATCCTGGCTGCAATGTATTTTACATAATACTATCGCGCAACTCAAAATTAATGAAGTACACCTATAAAGTTAATTGATTAGGTATGCTATTAAACGCACGATTTGCGAGCCGTATTATAATAGAAATGCAAATCCATATAGAGAGCGGTGATTAGCAAGATATTTTAAGAAAAGAAAATATTAAAAAAAAATAGGTATTGTTATAATAGTAATGTATATGTCTTTTTATTTATAAACTAGCTGTAACCCGTCAAAAATGACGGTACTTTTATATGCCGGTTGCTAAGGAATAATTATTTCCTTATTTTACTGTGTGTATTGTATTAATACTGTATTTTTGATGGGTATTGTAGGCTCGGCGGTAGCAATAACGCTATCGTTGCCGCCTTCGAGTTTGCTGGCCCGGGGTTCAAGCCCCATCTGCGGTCGTTTAATTTAGTTTTTTAGTGGTGAATTTGAACGAAATTACGGACGTTAAACGAAGTTACGGCGACAGACAGACAGACAGACGGACGGACGGATAGACAACGAAATTTATGTTTGATATAGAGTATTTTTGACGGACTGAATAGACGGTGGCAGTTAGGTTGGTTTGTCTGTTGCGTGCCGTTTGGGCGACCAGGGTTCGATCCTTACTCCCAACCGTGTAATTTCTTTTTTTTTGCTTGAATTCAAACGAAACTATATAGAGATATTACTGGAACAAGTGCATTTCGTGATCTCGCACTTTCGCTACATTATTTCTCTACATGCTCCGCTACATGCTTTCGCTACATGGAACTTCCGTTACAGTGAAAATTTTACTCTGAATGCGCCAAAAGAAGATAACCTCAAAAAAAATTTGTATAAAAATTTTCGTTGCTATGCGTACTAGGTAAATAAACTAACTTAAATTGTTAGGAATGGGTAAAACATATAAAAATATATTGAAAAATAATGCAGCATTTAACGTTAATTTTTAAATGCTTAAAAGTAATCTAAAAATAATTTTCAAGTTGGAAATTTCCAAGTTTGTTTGACGCGGAAAATATTTTTTTCGCACAGCTTATTCAAACAATGTAATCCCGCGTTCGGTCAATAAACTTGCTAATGAAATTCACTTCAAATCGCAAGCCAGTGTAGCAGCTGTTTACTGTTTTACAGCTACAGAGCCTGTAATCACAAAAAAGGAAAAAACCTACATTGATGTTTGACAAAAGGACAATCGGAAACTGTCGGGGAAGAGGGTTTTCGTGTTCAAATATTGCGGCATTACTTGAATTGAGGTCTCAAGCACCTCAACTCATGTATTCGTATGTTTCGGCTTAATTAGAGAATACCCCCGACCCGGGTCTCATCAAGACGTGGCTAAATTGATCCCTAATCCGCGCGGCATCTGGCACATCTGACAAAATGAATTAGCAACTTGTTATGTATAATACGCCTTTTCGTGTTTTACTTGATACAATAAAGTTAATTACTTTATATATTTACTAATACATCTGCTTACTTATAAATATATATTTTTTATTTATTTAATGAAGAAGCAAAGAATAGGTACTCGTTGATAAAATAAATTGTGTCTGTTTTTTTTCAAATGAACAATGAAGAGGACAACAGGACAGAAAAAAATAAAACATATAAGTCTTTATTATTAACAACGTCTTGCCAAAGCCTTCTGCGATAAAAAAACATCCGCTCTTGACACAAAGAATTCGATAGTCGAACAAAAGGATGTGTCGAAAGTGTTCACTTTCGTCTACTCGACGATCCATTTTGAAGGCCTGTTATTAAATAAAGTATAAACATAATGTAAAAGCAAACACAGCTATAAAGCATAAAATTTTCTAACGATTGAATTGGAACATTAACTTATTTCTTTAAGGTTGGCGTGCATTTTAAAATTAGTAAAAAATTGTAAAATTAGAAAAAAATAAACCTACTTATATTAACAACTTAAACATTCATATCCCATTAATAATGACGGAATATTTATATTATTTATACTCTTATTCTACACGTACAATACCAATTTTCCTATATAAATTATTTACGATGATGAAAAATTTGAGATATACATTTATTATTTGGTCTTGTTTTAACGACAAACCTGTCTATTATACCACTTTCAAATAACAATCAACTTTATATCATCCAATGAAGTGCACCTTTGAGTAATAAACGTTAGGTGATGACAGCATCTTCGATAAAGTTCAACGATCCGTATCGTACACGCGACCTTCGTAATCCACTGGGCACGACACTGTCTTCTCATTCCAGGAGTTCCAGGTTCCAGATTCCTGGTGCAGGACAATACGTCTACGCTGTTTTCTCAAGCCTGAATATTTTTCTCCAGTAATTGTGCCTCTCAATTATGTTTCGATAGATTTTCTCCGTGTTTATAATTGATTCGTTTAATTTGTTCTAAAAATCGTAGATCTATTAATTGCTACATTACAATGTGTTTTCATTAAACAAATATACCTACATATTTAAATGTTTTTTTTAATATAACGTAAATTAAATAATCTTTTTCCAGTTTCCTATTATATATGTCGGGGGAAAAGTTTTCTGGAACAGTTTTTATAGCAGTAACCAAACAATTTTGAACACACCTAATGAGGTGCAAAATATACTTGATGACTCGTAATTGCGGTATTAAAAGAAAAAAAAGTAATATAATTATTTGTAGTAAATTTATGCGGTTCACAGTGTACTTTGAAATACATATTAACTATTATTTTAAAAAGTATTGAACATTTGCAAAAGAATTTGTTAAATTTTAATTAAGTCGGATAAATACATATTAGCTCAAATTAATTATCTTTAACAGTGACAAATCGACGAGCTTTATTCATCGTTTTATAAAAGACATAGATTCTTCCCCGGCCGGAAATTTCACTTTAAAAAGTCGATAACTCACAGCCAAACAAAGCCCAATACTACTTAAGGGGGAAACAGCCGTCTTAGATAGCCTGAGCAGTCAAAACTATTTCCAAACTCTGGAGGAAAATTAAGGGCGAAACAACTGTCACACGAATACGCTATGAAAATTATAATCTCAGTTCAGCTCAGTGCCCATAAATAAATCAGCGTTTGTTCGTTACATGATATTTTCGTAGCTCACTTGTTTTCATTACATTAATATAATAAAAAATATCGTATAAAAAGTATACAGAGTTATTTGAAAAACATTAATAACCCCACAAGACTACATTCCTGCTTTAATTATGAGTCGAAAATTTTCAAGCAGCTATGACCTAATATCAATAGTTATGGAGACATACGTCATCTAAGTTTGCATTTTTTTTTTTTAACTTTTTGACTTTTTGAATATGAAAATTTTATTTCCTTTAATAAAAGTCAAATAAAACAATAAAAACCTTCTAATTCCAATTGGAATTTCTGCAAGGTTTATATCATTTTATTTAATTGTATTGAAACTAATGAATTTTTCGTAATCGATATAAGTTACTGTAATGATAGTTCAACGTTTTGTAAAAAGTAAGTCAGAAATATTTAAAAAATGCAAATTTTGATATTGCGTAACTCCATAACTATTGATATTAGATCATTGCTGCTTTAAAATTTTCGATTCTTAATCGGGGCAGGAATATAGTCCTACGAGGTAATTAATATTTTTCAAATAACCCTGTATATATACTCTGTGATGGGTTTATTTTTTCGGTATGCAAGCCTGTCGAGCACGCCTCGCTAGGTTTTTAGATATACGTGTTTTGAGGTGATATTTCTACGGAATACTTTTCACATCGATTTTTTCCAATTTTCAAACTGTGGTGTATTTAAAAAAAAATTAAAAGCTGAATGATTTTTTCCTATTTTTAAACTGTGGTGTATTTAAAAAATAATTAATTAAAAGCTAAACGCCTGTGCTATGAAAAATAGGCCTCACTTGCTGGTTTGAAATGAGGCTCGATCCACCGACCATCAGATCCTAGGGAAGCTTCCTAGATCAACAAGCATGTCGTTAGAATTAATATTTGATAAGGATAAATTAAAATAAGAAATCAGAGCCAGTGGGCTGACACCGAGGTTTACTGGTTCGATTCCCGGTGACGTCATAATTAATCTACGCTACTCAAGCCTGGATGCTTTTGCGATGTGTTTAGCGTCAGTAATCAGTCTGCGTAAAGCGTTAAAAAATTAAAATTCAATAAAGTAAAGGAACTAAAAAATGTAAAAAAATTTATATTAAAACATTAAAAATAGAAGTGCTATAATGTGATAATTGTTAAAATTATTTTAAAAAGTGATTTTATTATATAGAGAATGGTTGGTCATGTAAGGCGTTAGGAGTTTCACAATCGCCACCGTGCCGGGATGTGATCATGGTACCGCTGACATTCAGTTCCGTGGGAAAACTTTCACTGCTCATTCCCCACTCGGCTGCGGCGCAATCGCCTCTTGTCATTTATCTCGGAGTTTCCCTCCAGGTGTGATTTCAAAATTGGTAATCTCGTACCTTTGAATAGAGCCCAACTTACTAAGGGAAAATAACATTTTAGCTATTTTTTAAACGTGGCAATTATGTTGTTTTCAACCTTGATAATGGCAAATAAATGCAGCAACAAATATGAGAAATATTAACTAAATCGCCCGTCAACCGCGAAAAATGAATACTCAATATATACTGCATTATCATCATCAGCCTCCAACGAGGCGGCTCCCGTTCAATTTGATTAGACCAATGGATTTTAGCGCTACTTGTCAGCCTCCTAGTTCAGTTCAGGTACCATTGGATGACTGACTACATTCGTCCAATCAATGGAAATTTATTTTTAATGACATATTACCTATTACAACTACCCTTATCTATTTCTACGTCCTTCCGTTCTTAAGACCTAGCTTTTTTTCTTGAGTTTGTGTTTCGCAGTCTTGTAATTTTCCTTGGTTGATTGAACATTTTTGTTTAAGATGTTGAATATTCAGACGTCTCCATGGTTACCCGACGAAATACACATTCCTTCCACATTATAGATATTTTCAATATGTTTACTTTCAATAATATTTTTTGTGTTAAGAATGCTGTGAAAGAAAGAAAATGAATTTAGAGGAACTAGAAATCTATTGAAAGTTATCAAATCTTGGATTTAAGTAAAATAGTCTTAGTATTTTGCTACCGTTTGATTTTAGATTGAATATTCAAGTAAATATACGTCAGGCTTGGTGGAGAAGTTTCATGATGTTGATTTTACTATATTTAACTTGATGGAATTAAAATATAGATTAAATCTAATAAACTAGTGAACATTTTTTTGATGTCTGTCAATAAATGAATAGATTATTTAATTTACATACTTTAAGCGCGGGACGACTGTGGCCTGTGCCTCCTGTGACGTCACTTGACCTAGTCGAGATCGTCGCGCCACAGAAAAAGAGCCGCATCGTCTACGTCACCAAGCATGAAACGAAATTATTTTTGCAACGCAAGTTTTTAAAGTCCCATAACTTTTTCATTTGTAGAGATATTTTAATGATTCTTTGACATTGTTGTTTTATTTTATATAAATTTTTATAAGTAATATAATTTAAAAAAAAATGGAAACTTCTTCATTCAAAGAAAGGGGCATGGAAGGGTAGTAGTTTTTCGTCAGAACACGTTATGCATCGTCATGTCGCGTCTTTATACATCACGTTACACCTTAAAGTAACTGCTATATCAATTAATGATCTAAAATTTTATTTTAAATGTCCTCCACTACACTTAATATCAGAAAAGATAAATTGCTCTATCATATGTTTGTATCTGAACAAGAAGTATGTTCATAAATTAAATAAACTTCTATCTACATTACTGTACTTCAAAATTAAAAACGCCTATTACAAAATTACAAAAATTTTACATTACAAAATCCATTATTCGCTTCATCCAGCCAACAGATAAGATTGTTTTTACAAAAGGTGCGTTCATTTCCCAACCAGTCGTGTATAATCGTGCTGCGATAAAATCTAAATGTCATCTGCATTTAATTCACGACAGGTTTGGTTTAATGGCGAACGCATTACCGAAGAACCTCATTAGGTCGCTGACCCATTTAGTTTTACGAAAAAATAAATTCGAATGTCGTAGGAACAGCAGATGCAGATTTTGCTAGAACTTTTACTCAGCCAAAAAAAAATATGACTCTATATTCCGTTTGATTAAAAAAAAAACAACAATCTCCATGTATATCTATTGTCCGAATAAGAGTTAATATTTAAATTATTTAAAGGTTAAAGTATACCTTAAAAGTCTAAATTTGTACCTATTGCAAATTTATTGACTCTATTCGGGCTTATGTCTGGAAATAGTTTATAGGTCATGTATCTAATACTGGTAAAGCAATTTTTCCTCTACTCGTTTATTCAAGATAATATCTTAGTGCAGCATTTTCTAAAATCAGACTTGTTAAATAAATAAATTCGATTACTCCATATTGTGTCTTAGGGATTTAACATTACTTTTGCAGTAACCCTACGACATGCTATATTCGTATTGCACTGAAAATCGCTTAAAAATATTGACTCATTGCGTGAAAGAAAAGACTAAATAATATGGAACAAATAATGTGATTATTGACAGATAAAATGGAAATTTGAAAGCGACATGATGGATCAGATTTCTCCGAATAGTTTTAGCTGTAGTCTCATCATTATTGGTACTTCCACGAGCATAATGAGAGAGAAAAGGACTTTATTTACATAAATAAATCTAAGCCCTAAAGAGATCCGCCACGATCAGGGTGGTGTCTATTGTACCTGAAAGCACGTAATATGTGGAAGGGATGAAAATGGAGAAGTCCTGGGTTGCGAAGATGTCCCACAAAAAGGAAACACTGATGATTGCACCAACGAGCTCTTCCTGTCATAAATTTTAACATTCATATTTGCCATTCTAGACATACAGACCACTTTTCATAATAGAAAATCATAATACTCATAAACACAACATACATGACACGCTCGGTCACGAATTAATTTATGCTATACTTTTTTATGTTAAGAGAAATAACCATAATATTATGGGATGCATACAAAGATGGCGATGTGAATATTCTCCTGAATGTATTATATAGTAGTACCGGTGACGCAATGCTTTAATCCATTGAAAACTTAGGAAGATTCGGACTATATTCCAACACATTATTTCACACGTTCTGTGGTGTTTGATTATTTATTTACAAAATATATATTCATATAACTAAGATGCGTCACAAAACTTAATAATGAATCTGAGATAAGGAAACGCTAAACATTTTTTTAAAGTAAATTTATACATCTAAAATATAAATCAGATGTTTGAAAAGGCTTAAAGAGAATAACAGCAGAGCGCCGATTATCGGTGGTAAATCTGTGGGAATTGCAGTGGCAGGATAGTTGAAAAACAAGATTTATCAAAATAGGGTCTTAAAATTAAACAAAAATATAAAATTAACAAAAAATGAAACAACAACACATTCTGGTACACATTCATTTAACCACACAGTATAAAATATGTACAGAGATGATGAACCAAACAATTTCTTTGGGAGAGGAGAATGGGTCGCAGCGGAAGGTTGCCTCCCTTGGGTATATCTAAGACACGTGTATACTGCAGTCAAAGTATTAATACTTGCATAGTTAAATTCCCTAAAAAATAAAACATACCTCCTTTTTTAATTTTGTTCCATAACGTTTTGAAGATGGAAAATCTCAAATATTTATGTTTTTTTTTGTACCATTATACTTAGTTATATAAAACAGTTAATAATCCTTGTTTTATTATTTTCAGAACGTGGAGGTTCGTTAAGAATTTGGAAAAAATATTATTCGGAAAATAAAAGTGAAGTATATTTTACAGAACCACGGTTAATCCGACTCCACGAATAATTGAGCCTCAGATATTCGGCGTTTTACTGTACAACGATCTGCATACGAAAACCAGAAAACCACAGTCTACGCAGAGGTGGTATGACACATGTGTCTAATGAAACTCAAAAAACGTCCGAGGTTCACTAATGAAATTTATGGCTAGACCGGTTCTGTTCCGCACAGTCATCATATTTAAAATAATCTTCGGTGTACATACACACGTAATACGGAACGTTTATTATTAGACACCGTCCACATCATAACAAGATTCCATTGTTTGAGCGACTGAGCCACTCGAAGCGTAAAATTAAATGTACGTATTATAATACATATTTAACTTTTGTGTTTATGAATCAGTACACGATGCGGCCGCTAAAGGGTTTAAGATGGCGGCGCACGAGAGCGCGCCAGGTGAGGGGGGCGGGCGGGAAACTGCGCCCGTACCAGGCACAGGTAAACACCGATGACGGACGCGGTTCACATCTGACACTGGCGCTTCAATTTCAGAACGCTACTCTGACATAATGCTGTACGTATACACGTTTTATTGTAGTATTAGTAATAAAAATAATGTCCCAAATTATTCGGATAATCTCGCTTGTTGTGTGGTTATCGCGTCGCAAAATACAATAGAAAATAAATTTATACAAACTTATACGTACAAAAAGGCACAAATAAAAGTGCTCGGTGATGAGACTTCTTAATTAAAAGTGGTACAAAAAAACTGGTCGGTTACAGTTATTTATTATATCCCATACTTACTGATAACGTTTATATATTTACTTTAAAATGTATACAATCCTTGTACTCTTCCTTTATTTTCTTCATTACCGTACGTCATTATGCACATGCCGTATACATGTGAAAAATCACAGGAACGACCCTTGCGTGAACGCGCAACACGTGCCGCGCGCTGTCTCACTCCTATCTAAAGTTGTCATTCCAGAAAATTACGGACAGACAACGAAATTATATGTAGATTAGATTAGATTTCTCAACTTTATATTTTAAATTTTTATTTTAACGCATTTACTATCATTTCGGTGTAAAACAATATAATTTTTTTTCGATATATGTATATATTTATTTTTATAAGTTCTATATTATTCCTCGCTATTAAAAAGAATTTTTTTAATACCGTACACGAAATAATAATTATTTAAATATATTTAACCATAATTTTTCAAAATGTTAACGATTTTCCTCAATTTATCACCTATAAAAGCATGTCTTTGGATATTATTAATTGATAATGTTTGTTATTTATTGAGATATTTTCCGCCATAATTAACAGCTCATTTCTTGAGAAATGTTATAATAACGCTTACTAACGTGTTTGAATATTAAAAATAAACTAAGTTTATATTCGTAGAAAAAATATAAAAATTCTCTACATTTCATGATTCAGCAGCTCCAAGTGTCGGTTTTACTTATCGTTACTTCTTTTATAGACTTCCGACGATTAGTCGATCTATAATACCTCTTTCCATGTAGGAAAGACTATCGAATTAATATGTGTAAGCCGTACGTATAAAGGACATTGTCGCGTAGTGTTGGTGTTTATACCCGTAAAAACAACACAACGAAACAATGTGCATCATACGCACGGCTATACATATTAAATCGATTGTCTATCTTCATAGGAAAGAGGTATACGAAACGTTGATACACTTCTTCTTCTTTTATTAGATCCTTGATCTGTATTGACAGGTCAGTCCTGGTCTTGTGACGAGGACGTCCAGCTCTTTCTCCATCTCTGGTGGTCTCACTGGCGGTCGGCGCCCCTGTAGAATCCCGCACACCGCGGCTCTGGGAAGTCTTGTGCGGTCCATTCCTGAAACGCCTTCTTGCCTGCTCCATCGTACAATTTCTTCCATAACGCAAGTTCTGCAGATTTCCGCATTGGGTACTCTGTCTCTGGGGGTCTTGTCCGCAATGGGTCTTAGGGCCTTCATCTCGGTAGTTCTGAGAATGTGTTTAGTTCTTACCGTATCCCCTCTCGCTTCGATACCGTATGTCATGATAGGTCGTATGCTTGTATTATATATTCAAATTCAAATTCAAATTCAAATGTTTATTCAATGTTCAATGTTACAAATGTTTACAGTGTTTACAAAATTAAATGAAGCTTTTTTCATTGTTGTTGAGTGTCTTGGCAGCAAGTAAACACTAAATTGATTTGACGCCCTGCCTGCTACACTAGTAATTTACTGTATTATAGCAGACAGTGCTCTTCCAGTAGTATAATGTTCAAGAATATTTATTATTTATATAACATTTGTGAATAAATCTTATTGCCAATTAAAATTAAGTAATAGTAATAATTAAATGTTTACAATTTAATAATGGTGTTAATTAATTATACTATAGACAAAGGAAAAACAATGATCTGAATAGGATATTAATAAAATAAAATAAAATAAAACAATTAAAAGTATTTAAAAAGATGACATTAACAGTAAGACGGTAAGTGACAGTAAATGTTCTTGTAGGAATAGTATATTTTAAATTTAGTTTATATCATGGCTTTTAATAGGTTTTGGGCATGCTTCCTTCCCTTTTCATGCAGCCAGAGTTTCAGTTTAGAAGAAAAATACGCGAGACTATGGCTACATGTTTTAAGTTTAGTGTTAAGAGTATTGAATGTTTTTGGTGCTTGGAAGAGGTGAAATCTTTGTGAAAATGTTTTTTTGAATTTTGGTACAAGATAGTTGCAGTTCACCTGTGCTATATTCTGACTTTGCTTTCCACGAGCATATGCTTATTGGCCTATACAGCGTCATACATTGATACACACAGGAATCAATTGCGAAAAATGCAGGTTGGCGGGTGATCACGCCCACAAGGAGCTGGTCTTGTGATTGCGGTCATTATTGCAGGCAAATTGCGCTGCCGACGTATTTCACGCTCTGTGTTATCAGATAAGGTAGGTTAGTTTGGGTACCTGGCGGAGACTTGCACGCTCATAAGGAATTTTCCGCATATCAATTGCATACCTTTCGTCGAAGACGAGAGCAATTAACAATGCAACCAGGTATCGACAATTTTCAATATATTCCAAGTTTTAAGATTATTTTTATTATTATTTTTATTTAAACACATTAAATTGTGAATTTGCAGTTTTATAACTCATAAAATATACATTTTACTATCATACATTTAAGTGGCATATTTTATACGGTAAAATAATAAAAGGTTACTACTTATTAGGTATTAAAATAAGTGGTGTCGGTATTATTTCAAGTTTTAAATGATAAAAAAATTGATGAAGGTTGTGCGACATTCGAAAGAAAAATTTATGCTCTAAAAGATATTCGGTATCATTGTAATGCCGTCAATGTTGACGTTTTAAGTTTGACAAACATGAAATTGATGAAATCAAAAATATCTAAAGTGTACACAAACGTTAAGTTATTTACAAAAAATTCAAATCTGTCAAACTTAAAATGTAATGCAATAACTTTCGAGATACAGAAATAGCAATATTGCTATTTACAGAATACGGCCGATTGCATTTGCTTTTACGTTACATTAATTATTTTATTTAAAGGCCTTCTAGAGAGACATACACGAAAAAATATTTGGCTGATCAAATTATAATGTTAAGTAGACAAAAGTGAGCACTTTCAACACCTCATTCTGTTAGATTGATGGATTCTTCGAGTCAAGGCCGATTGATTAATATCGCAGAGGTACCTTGTAGAACGAAAAACTTGTAAAACGTTGGCAAGAAGTTGTAAATAATAAAGGAAAATACATTATTGACTAATTTGTTGCAATTTTTTACTGTTGTGTCTAATTGTCCTCTTTATTTGTAAAAAAATGGACGCAACTTATGAACATCCAGTATTCAAAACAAATAGATTGATCAAAATAAAATTAAATAAACATATAGGTACAGTATAAATTTATCAATCGAAAAAATATTTGATTACAGCTGTACGATACGAATCCGGAACTTTAACAATTCGGGAAGCTGCGATAAGCCCATTTCGCTATGTTAATTAAAATTATGAAATTTTTTACATGTTTTTTTAAATAGAGTTGCGAACACGGAATACGTGTCACACCAATATTCTTACTATTTTAAAACTAAGCTAAACTCTTGTGCTATGAAAATAGGACTAACTTGCTGGTCTGGAATGAGGTTCGAACCCGCGATCTTTGGATCACGAGGCGAGAGTCCTAATCGCAAACCAACAAGCTACTGATGTATTTGTGTATTTATCCTGGCGTCGGCTAGGGTCAATTACACAAAAGTTTTTGGGAATCATTGCAATATAAATTGATAGATATTTAAAAATGGAATAATGGGTGTATTAATTAAAAAAATATATAAATTACAAATTTTTACAAATCCTTATATGTTAACATAATAGTGGTGTATATAGTTCCCCAGATTGGAAAAATTTCAAGTTCGTTTTCTATAGTAACCCAATATTTTATTGATAGACTAGCGGACCCGACAGACGTTGTCCTGCTCGAACGTAAATCCTAGAACCTGATTGCAGCGCCACCTACCGGGTCCAGTTGTGAATCTAAACCATCCAGGGACCCACTCGAACGTACACAAAATTCATTAAAATCTGCCTAGCCGTTTAGGAGTTCAGTGATATACACACGTACAGAAGAATTATATATGTAAAGATAGAACGACATTCTATTTGATTCGTCTAATTTGTTATAAAGAATATTCTAAATTCGATTAGCTTATTGGTGTAATGTGGTTATGACTCTTGCCTAGTGGTCCAGTGGTCAGTGGTTCGCGCCCCATTCCGGGACACCAGCAAATTGGGCCTATTTTCAATCACAAGCGTTTACTTTAATTTGAAAATTGTAAGAGTATTGATGCGACACGTATTTTGTGTTCTCCTCTATTTATAGAAAAAAAAATATTTATCATATTAAGCAATAAAATACATTATAATTTATTGGATACATGAATGACTGTGTCAGTGATAAAAATATAATTTATGAAAGACTGTGTTGTAAAAAAATATCCAAAGATTTATTTGATGGAAATAATACATAAGACCTTTTCAATTTTTATTTACGACTTAGGTTAACATTAATTATTCATACAATGCAAACAAATCTTTTTTTTAAAAAAAAAGGTATGATTCATCGACATTGTTAAGCATTTATTTATAAAAAAATTTATCTTTAAAATTGTTGACGTACACAAAACTGAGTTTTATTTATAATTAAATAATTGAACGAAAATATAATATTTATATTAATAATAATAACGTTGATTCCAGCGTTTTTCCTATACAAAAAAGTGTAGAAATTTCGATGTTAGAATTAAGCTACACCTGAGGTATTAAAGTAGCAATAATTATTCCAAATTTCCTCATCATCTTTTGACTATGGATAATTCAATATGGACTATGATATTAATAGAGGTTTGCAAATTTTACATACAAATTATACAGAATTACAGTTTGATAAATTAGCTAAATAAATAAATCTTTTAAATTTATTTTCATGGTAGTAGGTACTTAATTATTATTCACTTCCCATGTATAAATTTTATATTTTGATTGTCTATACTTCGATTCTTGATTTTTAATTTCTAAGTATTATATTGTAGAAAAGGGCATGGGCTTTGAAACATGTTGATATTTTTCTATATATAAATTGTGAAAACAAAGCACATTTTTATTAATTATATTAATTATGTTACTACAAAATTATGCTCTTTTTGAAGAAAAAATAAAATTCAATTTACTAATTTACAGATTCGATACCATATCCACAAATTAAACAAAACAAAAAAATGTGTAATTTATCTTATGTTTTATTGTTAAATTAGTATTAAGTACCTTTATTTGTAAACAAGGATTTTTTTTAAATAAATAAAAAAATATATATATATATATATGTTACTGTCGCACAATAATTATTGCGTGCGTTTTTCCTGACAGACACGTCATATGGAAGCCGTGTTGTTAATACAATTTTTTTAACGAATTTTACCGGTTTAACAACAAATTTAATACTATAAGAACAAAATAAATTCGTATTTCTTTAAATAAAACAGTACTGTTGTGATATATGATGGGTATATTTATTAAATGAACGAAATTCCCATGACGAAGCCGACATAATGAGGTTGAATGGAATATACACTGGAAAACGATCCCACTAAAAATGCTTTCAAGGCTACGTATTTAAAACTCTTCACCAACAAATTTATACTAATATATAAAGAGGTAAAGCTTGTGTTTGGATGTAGGAGGTAATCTCCGAAACTACTCATTTTAAAATTTTTTCAGATTTCAAGAATTACAGATTTCAAAAATTCTTTCACCAATATTTAGAATGGACTTTCAGGGTAGACATAGGCTATGTATTATTCCGTTAAAATAAAAAGACTTTTCGTGGTCACCTATTTTACAACTAAAGTCGACGAAAAACTGGTCGAGCGATGTGTTTTTACGAATCCAAAAACTTTTATAAAAAAGTCTGCAACGACATATATATATCTATATGTTAAGGTTAATACACAAATAAATAAAATATGACTAAAAGTTACTAAAAATTACGCGTGCAAAGTCGCGGGCACAGCTAGTGTTATAAAGTTATGAGATGTTTGTTTGTCCCACGTACCATTTGATACCGAAACACTGGAAGAATTCCAGAAAATGATTAGTGGAGTTCCACACAACCAACCGGCAAACCTCGAAATTAGCGTGAATCAAACGGAACTTATGTTCAACAACAAATTTGGCTAATGGTAGGGCCATTAGTCAAAACCGATCATTTTGGAAACCTGAGAGGTTAGTACCGCCTAAGACTCAGAGAAGAACAATTTCAAAAATTATTATTAAATAAAATAATAATTGCTGCCTTTGGAAGACGAGTCACTGTGGTATAATAAGATGGCCCAACTGAAGATAAATCGCCCTGGTTTTTAAAAAATGTAACCATTTATGGTATGAAATTTCACGATGCTTTATGGTTCCTGCCATTGTATATCAATGTATGAATCCAATTTGTATAACAAAGAATAAATACATAAACACACGGAAGAAAAAAAAACATTTGGATGTCGCTTAATTCCAACGGTATTCTGTGAAAGATTCTGCATAGATCAGAATTATTATATAAAAATATTTTAGATTACAGGAATTTTATTTAGAGGTTTTGTCTATTCAGACAATTAAACATTAACTAAATAACTAACTTACTAATATGTATACTCGGTTTACCCGCAGAGAGGATAGATAGAATCTGTTCAGTAGTTTCGGAAATTTAAACATCAAGCTATGTAAAAAAGTAGTTTAGAGATAAAAGCTTTCAAAGTTTTTGTAAAGGAAAGATCATTAAAAAAATTAACTAACGCTCAATCAGCGATATCTGTACTATAAAAAATGCCTTCTGACTGTTGCAAAAGATCATTTTCTTTAATTTTTTCCTTTTTGATTTTCGAAATCCGATTTTTTCAAAGTTTCAAAGTAAAATCCTGCCTTAAATATGTAGATTTTGGTTTGATCGACGGTTATGTGAGAAGGAAAACAAAAATATATATACACCTACAAAAATAAATGGATTCATAAGAATCCTGATCGCCTTTGTAGACATTTTTATATATTCAGGTGTACACAATACGCGGGCAATGTAGGAGTCTGCGAACAGGACAAATCTCAATAACAGAGACCTGACTTGAATAGGAAATGTGTTTATAGTCACCTTAAGTCGTTTTTTCACCTCAAAATATTTTTTTGAGGTTAGAAAACCTTTGGAGGATGTTTAGAGGAGATGGAAATTGTGGGCTTTTAAGGTTTAAGGTAAACTCACAAAACAATACACATGACTAAGCTCGGTGTTCATGATGAAAAATATGCCACCTAAATGGATACATTTTTCTTTTAATTTAAATCGTGATATATACAAGAATTAAATTATCTCATGTTTATAATTAACTTAATTTGTACTTTTGAATGTTTCTTATGAACATAAACCCAGTGGACGCCTATTCGCATAAAGTATTATGCCTTGTTCCCACATATAAACGAATATTGTTTATAGAACCAATTCATCGAATTAATGTTCACGTAATTCTTTGAATAAAAAATGAAATTGATATTTGTAATAAGAAAGATAATATCAACTGTCAGATTGAAGGCGAAAAACATTAAGTATCTGAGATATCTGGTGAAATATTATGTTGTTCACGAGTGTTTTTCAGAATTTAAATTCTTTAGGATTTCTGGATTTTCCTGTTCATTATCAATTTTTTGTGAGGATACTGGGTGGAGTAGTTTCCATATAGCACCACAGATTAACTGCCATATCAAAAATGTTTGTAAATTTCGTAAGTGGCGAAATAAATAAATTCGACTAATACGAGAATTGGAAGGAATGTTCTAGTGAATATTAAATAAAGCGTTACAGCGAGAAAAAAGTGTTCATTTACGAGTTATATATTGCGAAATAATGTAGATTAAAGAATAGCATTAGGTTTAATTCGTGTTAAGTGATTTTATAAATTGAATAATTAATTAATAAATCGCTAATTAATTTCCAGTGTTTTCATTTGCCTCCAGCAGCCGCGACACGTGACACTATCAACAAATTAGTAATAACATATGGAGCGGACGATGCCTCTTAAAGAACAACAGAGGCTCTTCTGGTAATAAGGTAATAAAATAAGGTAATAAGGATAATACTGGAACCTAGACCCGGTGTTGCAATACGCAAGGGAGGCGCAGGAGCAATGCATCAATTCGGTCTCTATCACAACCAGCACAATCAGGACACCAAAGGACATGAGCCATTGAAATGGTACACGAGGCTAAACCAACTGACTGCAAGCCCTCCGATTTGACAAAATTATGAATTTATCGTGAAGGTTGTTGGGCAGAGCCAGGTAGTGCCTCATGGACGATGTACATACTGGCTTATCTGAAGAAGCTTGAGAATAATGGGAGCAGAAGGCAGTATATCGAAAGACGAGGAAAGGCAACATCCTGGAAGCTAGAGCTCCACAAGTGTTATGCGGCTATCAGAAGTAGATAAATTTCACCTAGGTATTACATAATAAATAAGATATATATTATAGATGTCTTATAGATAACGGAATTGGTGAACGTTACATTGTGTAAAGTGATCACTGAAGCCAGTCGTAAGATAGATTGTAAGTCCTATGAACACCAAAAAAAAGACTTCCATACCTACTTTCCCATTTAAAATCAGCTTCGTCTCTACGAACATCTATAATGAGTAGCTTGTTGGTGGAATGGTCATGACGCTCGCCTAGTGACCTGATGGTCGGTGGTACGAGCCCCATTCAGTCAGTTCTATTCTCATAGCACAAGGGTTAAGCTTATTTTGAGAATAGTAAGAAGTTTTTGTAAATAGAGACACGCATTCCGTGTTCGCGTCTCTATTTAAAAAAAAAAAAAAACATTTCTTGATTAATGTCTTGAAAAATTGAACGAAAGATAGTGTTCTTGAAAAATTTGAACATACTCAAAATATAATCTGAATGCGTAACAAATATATTTATATCTGGCAATTGCAATGGTTTATGTTTAATTAGTAGGCATGTGTATCAAACCTTTTGGGCGTTTTGACGTATGAACGTTAAAAAATGAAGCAAGCACTGGGACTCGCTCGTACGTATTGTGAACTAATGTAAGTGGTTTTGTAATTTGAGCTATGTCAGAACAAGGACAAGGTGCGGCCCGAACAATCATTTGTGAACGACAAGAGGGTGTTGTTGTGGTCTTACGACTGGGCTGTTCCCATCTGCATACATAATATTATGTATGGACGTATAAAAAATAATCAGCTTCATTGTATTTTTCGACAATCAATTTCTGGGAACTATCTTATTCAACGCCAATGTAGTAGAGTAAAAAGTATATTACGATTTCATCCAAAGCGATAAAAAATGATACAACCCGTCAATAATGACGGGGAAACAATAGTTTTTATAACCTTATTTATTTTTATTTAAAAATACAATTGCTACTTATCTCAATAAAGTACACATTTTTTTGAGTTGAGTAATTTAATGTCATAACATAAACAATATAACACTGTTGTCGGATGAAGGCCTCCCCAGGTATCTTCCAACTTCTCTGTGCACTGTTACTCACTGTCACGTATTTCCGCGGAATTCTATGATTTCGTCCTTGATTCCTTTCAGGTAGATGAACCAGCCAAGGTTTGACCAGATTAAAAGTTAAATAAAAATTACATATTTAAAAAAAGAATGGATAACTGGAGTACAAAGTTATAAAACATTAACTCTACCACCATATGACGTATTGTCCAGCTAATGGACACTTTAGATAATCGTCCTATTTTTACATCGCAATTTTTGTTTATGTTCCCCTGAAAAGTCGACTACTTTATTTATTTTAATCATGTGAGTTTTTGCAGTTAATATTATTTTTTAATATAAGTGAACCTGGTGTTCTGAAACCACAGTTTTATTACGTATTAATGTATTTTTCGGCATCATTATTAGTAATAATGGAAAAATTGATATTGGTGTTACTCACAGAACTACGATAGACCTAAACGAAGATAGACGACATCATGGAACAAGACCGTGCTCAATGGAGAAAGCGGACAAGGAAGGCCGACCCCAAGTAAATGGGACCAACAGTTTAGACAGAAGAAGGAGTATTTTCCGGCATCACGAGTAAATATATGCCAAAGCAATTGGGCATTAATAAGAAGTAATTAATACGTAGTTAAAAGGTATTTTTGTTGTTTTCGGAGACCGATAATTAAGTGATATTTTTATTTTATTAAAGATTAGATAGACGAAATTCGAAGCTGGGAACGGATTAGCCCATTATCATTTGAAACTCATCCTTTTTGTTAGTCATCTTTCCCTCGGGAATGTTTTAATGGCGAATATTGAGGATTCAACATACCTATATATTTTAATGAAATCACATTTTACTGTGTTAAATATTTGTCTAACAAAATATTCGGGTCTGTTTTTTTTTGGTTTGTATTATCATTATAATCATGTATTGACTCCTTTTATATAAAATTGTACACACCGTTAATTTTGATTTATGATTAATTTAATGAATTACGCGTTATTTCATTTACAGAGTGGAAGTTCATGATTAACACAATAATTTATACACAACGTTTTCTTCCACTTATTTGAGTTATATAAGCATAAGCACTTTCGACGGGCACAACCGTCATCTTCAGAGGCAATATTAGAACTAATTGTAAATCAATATGGCCGATAAATCCAAAGTAAAGGGATGACGGTGGAGGGGGGGTGTAGTTATTTATTGACATATAAAACAGTAATTAATTTTTACATACACTAATACTTATTTTAAAAATAGGATTGTCGCAGTGTGTATTTGAATGTTTATTAGGTTATTTTTATTTTTGACTTCAAAAGGCGCTAACAGTGTCCAAATACTAAATTATAGCCAATATTTCTATTATAGTGATAGAAATATTGATATTTGACAGTCTCTTAATATTTATTTCTTGTTTTTCATATATAAGTACGTCTCCTCCATTAAAAAGGTTAACATATATGGGTACGCTAAGCATTTAAACATAAACACGGTAACTCACATCGAATTTTCGACTTAATTAATGTGTATATTTCTTCCATTTATATTAAGACATGTATTTTTTTTTAAAGCTGTATTTTTTATCAGAAAATGCAGATTTTTTTCAGCGTATCTTTCTTAGTGAGTCATGTTTTAATTCTAATTTATTTATAAAATTGCTGTGCATGTTATAAACAGTCTGCCCGCCAAGATCGGCAACGTTGGCTTATACATAAACAAATTAAATTGAATACAATTTATTTGCAGAAAGTAATCCTCAGATGTCAACAAGAATGTTTCCCCGAGCGGTTGCGTTGCGTTTGACACAAAGGAAAACTTTTAATGTTACAGAAACGTTCGCGACAACCTCTTATCTTAATATGAATTATTCATCGGATTGCCTTTTGTGTTACGTTTGTAATTAATTATAAACGAATATATTCTAAGCTCGGCCTTCAGATACGAAGTGTTAGAATGAGAACATAGTAAACATTATATATATATATATACTTTTAATTGTTTTATTTTATTTTATTTTATTAATATCCTATTCAGATCATTTTTTTTCCTTTGTCTATAATATAATTAATTAACACCATTATTAAATTGTAAACATTTAATTATTACTATTACTTAATTTTAATTGGCAAAAAGATTTATTCACAAATGTTATATAAATAATAAATATTCTTGAACATTATACTACTGGAAGAGCACTGTCTGCTATAATACAGTAAATTACTAGTGTAGCAGGCAGGGCGTCAAATCAATTTAGTGTTTACTTGCTGCCAAGACACTCAACAACAATGAAAAAAGCTTCATTAAATTTTGTAAACACTGTAAACATTTGTAACATTGAACATTGAATAAACATTTGAATTTGAATTTGAATATGAACTAATAATAAATGGATCCAAGACCAAAGTAGATATGACTATTTTTAAAAAATTAAGAAAAATAACATATCGATAAAAAGCGATGGTTTTGCCTCACTTTTTATTTATTTAAATTTACTAATTATTTGGAAAAAATAGTTTTGAATATAAATAAATAATATTTTTAGAGGAAGCGTTATACAGGGTGTAACAGAGCTAGTCCACAATACTTTACAGGTGGATTCCTGCCTTGATTATGATTCGAAAATGTTCATTTATTATGCATTTTTTTTCCAATATTTCTGACTTATTTTTTGATGAAAAAATGTTGGACTATCATTACAGTAAATAATCATATCTAATATGAAAAATTCATTCCCCTTAATATAAGTCAATTAAAATGATAAAAAGATTTCAGGGACTTTATTATTTTATTTAACTTGTAATGGAAGTTTTCGTTGTGGATTCGAATGAATTTATTGTAATCGATATAAGTTAGCGTAATGATACTTAAATGCTTTGTAAAAAATAAGTCAGAAATATTTAAAAAAAAAAAATTAACTTTGATGTCGCATATCTCTTTAACTATTGATATTGTTCATGGTTGCTTCAACATTTTCGACTCATAATCAAAGCAGGAATCCACCGGTATAGTATTGCGGACTAGCCTTTTTACATCTGTCGCATATCTTTTTGATGTCGCATATCTCTTTAACTATTGATATATTGGTCATGGTTGCTTCAACATTTTCGACTCATAATCAAAGCAGGAATCCACCTGTATAGTATTGCGGACTAGCCTTTTTATATCTGTATGCTTCAATGTATAAATTTTCTGTAATTTCCCACGACATCGAAACGGTTTTCCTCTGAAATAAATTCAGTAGGATAGAAAAAATCTCTAAGTACTCTGTAAGTGCCCAAGAAATACAAAAAATATAAAAAATCTCGTTGAATTTCTTTACAACACATACAACTTAAAATAAACAGCGATTTAATTAATGATCCTTAATAATGTATTACTTAATAAAAAAAAAACTGGTTTCAAACCACGAAAAAATAGAAATAGGGAACAATATTGTATTCATAAATTCAAAAGAAAAAGGAAAAAACACTTTTCTACGAAAATCTCGACGCAACGTGATATCAATAACAACATGATAAATTATGTTTTCCGAAGCCAGAAACACTATGAAATAAATCAGATAAAAAATACAGAACTGAAAAGTACGACGCTTCGCGTACTTTAAGGCGAGGAAAGTGTAACAATGTACATACGAGTATAGAAACACATATATGCCACAAAACGAACCTCTGTAAATAACATAAATGAAACAATTAAACCGCGAGCATTCAAATGTTGAAATAAAAATTTCATGGCCCATTACAATTTTCAATTTTGCATATTACAGCACCCAATGCAAATATAATTACGTAAAATGCTGATGTTAATCTCACGCGTAACGCGACGGTTGAATTTTGAATGTAATTATATTATCTGCGTACGGACTAGGGATTCTGTGTCGAGACAACCCGGGAATTTATTCCCGGGAATTCATAGATTTTTTGCTGTCTCGAGTCCCGGGAATTTAAAAATTAATAACCCGGGTCTCGAGACATTCCGATTTAATTTTATTCAATATATACTACATCTATATTTTTACAATAAAATCTGCTTAGTCGAGAACAAGCCAAACACATACGGAGCAGGTAGCAAGCGGTTCGTCAAGATACTCGATTGTCGGCACTCGGCAGAGAGATTATATTGTCTTTGTAATAAAAGCTTTCGTCGTTATTTGTAAAATATCACTTAAACAATAAAAAAATTCAAGTACATATTTAAGCTTGATTTTTTCGGCAAAATGTTTCTTTATACGATGCACGTGCTACTCGTATTTCTAGAATAATTTAAAAGAGTTCTCCTTGGGTTGATTTATTTGTTGAAATAATCAGTTTGTATTTTGACTTTAGCCAGATATGTTCTTCTTACGGTTTCCGTCGCTGTATATTCTGAACTGCGGATTTCGAACTTTTAATTTTTCTAAACAAAAAAATTGCAAAGGTTAGTATTTATTTACCTTATTTATATTTATCGTTCACAATAGGAAGAGAATCTTTTTTATTATTTTACTATTTTCTTTGTTAATTATTTTAGCCCATAATGGATAAAAATCAATCCGAAGTGTGGAATCATTTCAAAAAACTCACACAAAAGGAATCAGCCCAATGTATCCACTGTCCAAAGCAAATCTCTTGTAAGGGGTCAAACATAAGTGGATATTTTTCCTTACAAAGTAAAGGTTTTAACTTAATATTGATATAAATATTTCGATTCAAAAAATTGTAATAAATTAAATTTAAATAAATATCGAATAAAGTGTTTTTAAATTGTTTCAATAAATTTTCAACTATCGTACCTATAACACAAATAATATAAGTTAATTAAAGTTAATAATAATAAGTTAATTTTTTAACATAATTTTTTTTCATGATTTAAACGAAAAATAATCAAAATCTCGAGTCCCGGGAATTCCCGGGACTTTAAAAATTTGGGTCTCGAGTCCCGGGAATCGAAAAAACCCGAGACTTCAGAATCCCTAGTACGGACGACTTGCTCACATTATAGTATTTTATCTCTAAACACAAATGGCCGGGCGAATGGAGAAAAATAAAATTTAAGAATAATTTTATACGAATGCATGAATAAAAAAACAATTACTTTGCTTGTCGTACACGCTCGATTTTATTTACAAACCAGACAAATACGGAAAACGGCGGCCATTATCATTCTCTTACTCGATTGGCACACAAGAATTCATAATTTTGTGGATTTATAATTTACATTTTGTACGTCTGTGAAAGTTGAGATGGAATGGGCATATAAGACGGAGACCACCAGACCACACGGTGAAGCAGGCAATGTCCATGGAGCTTCATCGACGGTCATCCAAAGGAACACCAAATAACTCCCGGATGACTCAATTCCCTGATACCCCGAAGAGACATTCTCAGCTCAGCCTACTTGGCAATGAGTTGGGACAGTGCAAGGAAGAAGAAGATAGTTTATTTAAACAAAAAAAACCTTGAGGTTAGATTGAATAACGTATTGGATTTATACCTACATTATTTTAAAATGGGACAAAAGAAAGGTTTACCTTCTTTGGCAGAATTATTTTGGGCTCGATTCCGAACTAAACTAAGGTATTTTGGGAAATAAAGCGAAATCAAATACTTATCTGGTAGTATATGTAATTAATATGACAATAATTCCGCTAGCAATATTATCAGATTAATACATAAATTTGATTTATTTCGCCAAAATTTAATAAAGAGCACACAGATTATTTAGATGTATTGACTGTACACAGCTGGTTAAATCCTATATGTGAATCGAGGTGTGCATACATGTATCGATTGCTGTCGAATGTCAGATTAGAGGACATCGGCAGCGATCGATACCGACATGAAAAAATATTCGATTAAACTCGAGAAGCAGGTTCATCGCAAAAAAAAATTGAGAAAATAAATCAAAAGTATCTCGGTACTGACTACACATAGCTGGTAAATCCCTAAATGTTATTCAAGGATGTATTGACGTTTTGCGAACGTGGATTTTTATCAGTTGTTAGATTAAGTGATAAATGCCGCCGATAGAAGGCGCGCAGTACCAAAAAACATTGATAAAATTTGAACAGTTTCGAAGTTTAAAAATATCATATTTCGAAAGTATTGTCACGAGAGTCTAAAATAATGGGAACTACACATAATCGAGGTATTAGAAAGAACTCGATGTTAGTCGAAAGCACAGGATTATACGGGAACATTCGCGAAATGACCATATTCACTAAAATACTTGAGAAATTACTGGAACGCGACCTATTCCATAGAAATCGCGCGCAGAATCAGTCTAATTGTATTAGTGGCAACGTCACAGATAAAGTAAAATACCAGCGAGAACCTAATGGGTGTTCGGAAATAAGTGCGACCACAGATGTGCGAATATTCAACAGACTAGTGCAAAGTGTTCCATAGACGAGTGATATTGTGAATCAAGAATAGATCTCCAGTTATATTTGTGTTCGGTGATTCAAGTAAATAAATAAAACTTTAATTAATTTCAAGTGTTTCATCTCCCATAGATACGATCCCTTGACAGTATGTATTCAAATTAATACACTTTCATCATGCATTTTAATGCAATAACAGATCGGTGAAATTATTATTTTTTTATTAAAATTTCCTTCAGCGATTCCAAACATTGGCTGATTGACTGATTCGAGTCAATAATTGGCCCTATTAATCGATACAGCTGTAATTTGAATATTAATTCTATGAAATACATAGCGCACTTTTAAGTCTACTCACAAAACAGCATAGGATAATTTGGAGCGCACATCGAAAGTAGTTATCTGGTTATTAATTATATTGGCTAATTAATAACCAGATAAATTTTAAGAATAGTCCGTTACTTGATATATTCCCCATTTGGGCGTCCACTTTTCAATTACTCCCAACAAAACTGTAGCCACGCGCCCGTTAAAAAATTGATTTGTTGGCTAGAATAAATAATGGATAGTTAGTATGCGTCCGTCCTGACGAAGATACAGTGGTATCGAAACCGTCAGACGTAGAGTTACTCATCTTCTTCTTCTTTCCTGGCGTTTCACCCCTATGGGGTGTTCTTGTCAACTTGTGTTACTTCAAGTGGTCGTTATTTAATTAACTTATAATTATGTCCAACCACAAAGTTATAACGCTATAAACATCAATAATATAAAAATTAATTACCTTTTTTAAATTAACTTTCAAGAAAAAAGTGCATTCAATGCATTTACAAAAGACTGCAAATAATTTAAATTAAGTAAACAAACTTCATTAGCTATTTCTGTTAGTTTTTATAGTTGGCAGTATGTAACACTGTCGAATATTCAACAAATAATCATGTTCGTGTTTTCATCGATCTTTGTTGCCCCTACAAGTACACCTGATGAAAGTCAATAAGGTCTACGTTACAAAAGAAACCAATTAAGAAACCTTCTTACTATTAAAACTTTGCTAAGACTCGACCAATTTAGCCAGTTCCACCGCTCATGATGGTCGAATGGCTTACGGGTTCAATCGATTTCACCCCTAATGGGGTTCAAGACGATCTAACGGGGCTGGGTTCCCCGAACCAATGTACATCCGGATAAGTTTCGGAATAAGGAATCCAATCAAAGCAAAGATGAGAAAAATACAAAGTTGATAAATATGGGATTCCCACGAAGGATGTGAATAGTTTCGATAGCTTTTGGGTGTTCCGATGGTCTCTCTTGCGAAGTTTTAGAAGATGCTGAGAAGCGTTCACAATGTAATGTTACTTTATGGAATAGACGTGTGGAACTGTACACTAGTTGCCATTGTCTTCATACACGGCGTTCCTATCTCTGAAAGCAGCCCCGGAACTTATTTTCGAGAAAACTGCTGACTCGCATTCTGTTGGATATCAGTGATATTATAAAATGTTCCACCCTTCAGCGCAGATTTTAATATTGGAATAGGAAATCATTGGGAGCAGTCAATGATACCATAGGGCAGTGAGCGCGCTGAAACTGCTTCAAATTTCGATCGCCCATTTTTACGCCTAAGTGTACGCAAATGTTTTCCATTTTCAATAGCTACCTGACAACTGAATCAGCTTGAAATTCACGCACGTATTAGTGCAAACACGTATAAACATGAATACTCGCGTAATGACTACGCGACCACTCCAAGAATTTAATTGTCATACCTCCTACGTCAAAACAAATGATTTTGTATGAAAATAAAATTCTAACATAACTCCATTAAAATTATATACATTTTCAACACACGCCTAAACTATATGAATTATGACGTAAGATTATCTACATAATATAAAAAATTACCCCATGGTTTAATGTAAATCCATATCATACGGTGTATATACACATCTAAATTCCCATCTACCTGATTTTTTCTCTATGTAAAAGTAAAAAACAGAAAAATATATGTACATAGGTACATATTTATTATATTATTTTTTTTAATCCTGATGCAGAAAACGCCAACTTTCTGTACCTCTTCAATAATTTTAACTCCCTTTTAACGGTGAGGAAGCATTCTAGTAGACACCCGAACTTCCCTGATAAAGAAGATACATTTTTTGACACCCAAACCATACACATTTGTGGTGTTTTAATACCTATCAATTTAAATTTTGTTAAAGGGGGTATTTTTAAGCAAACTATTTTGGTAATTTGAATATACTTTGGTAGGAATAAGGGCAACGTGAGAACTCATTAGTCGCTTTGTTGTATTACAAAAGGCCAACGTGAAATTTCAGTTGATATAATATGAAGACAATTGCGGCGAGCTGCACCGCTACGGGTAACTCCAAAAATCCAATAAGGAAACCCACGGGGCCGACCGCACTTCCTGCGGTACCAAGATTCACTGCAGATTCATGCAAACTATTACGACGCATTATGAATGTTCCATCATCTTCATATGGTTCATCCTTCGTATTCGTGGGTTTTTTCGGCGTTTGGACTCTACTGAAATATCTGAAATACGAGCTTCTTGACGTCAATAGCTCATACAGCGTGTCTTTGAATATACTAACTGCCTTTCATGAAATACATACCCAAGCCATCGCTGACTCTCTCGAGAGATATAAGTCATACTTTATAGAACTTTCTGGTTAACGATTTTGTCGCCGTGTTAAGTGAAGGATACATCGACCCTTCTCTTATTATCTCTGCACGCTGGCCAGGCTCCAAATTGTAGAGAATTATGCTAAGTATGCAAGCCTGGTTCACACCGATTTTCGTGGCCATGGTAAAGTTATAATAATGCCATATTCTCCCCTGTACTATCATACTTGTAACTGCTGCACCAGTAAAATTATTTATTTCTTGATCCAAAAATAGATTGTTAAACACTGTTTATCTATATATCAGCAAAAAATTTTAACATTTGGCACCCAATAATATTTACAACCTCCAAGACAACCGTTTTTTGAGGCTAATCTTTACGGCGATTACAAGTCTAAGAAAAAAAACTATTGTAATAAAACCTATGTATTTTCTATTTGACCAAAGTTAAAATAAATACTGTTAACCATAATTAGACTAAGATAAATTAGGTAGTATTATGAAAAATGAGATACATTATAAAATATAATTTAAAAAATTAAGAAAATATCTTGAATCAAAATATTTTAGACCTTATGCACAATACTTTAGGGGATTATACATACATTTAAATCAGTTTGAAAATTCTTCAGCAGTCAACATTTTTACAGTGATTTAAACAATTTATATGATTTGAATAATTGAATATTATTAAAAACCAATAAATTTATCCATACAAGTTATTTTTAAAGATTGACTAAGCAAATTAGAAATATTGGAAAAGATGCAAACATTGAAGTCACACCAGTCACTTTCCGTAAATATTGATAATTTTCAATTTTTATCAAAAATGTATAAGAAACTTAGTGCGTGTTAGCCTTTAGTTAGAGTAACAACACGCATGTGAAGAGTATTTTGTGAAGGTGTTGGTGTGTAAATAATACTTTGGTTGTGGTGTGTAGTGATATTTACATACTAGTGTGCTGTGTTTCCCGACGAAGAGGAAGGGTTACGTCTCGAAACTGGTAAAAAATTAATTTTCAGTGGTTACATACTAAAGTAAATAACATTTTGTTAAAATGTCTGACCACAAATTTAATTAAATATTAAAAATATATATAATAGTACATTTTCAATTCATATTCTAATAATGTATTGAAAATATTGAATTCCCTGACATATTGTGGATTGTGGATTGTGAAACCCCTCGTATTCAACTGGTTAATTGAAAAAAAGTTCAGAATAGTTTCGCGAATGCGAGACCGTACGCCAGATATTTATGGAAAAATCTGCATTCCACGAATCATAAATTACCCATATCCGGTCTGGTGACTATTATATTAGTATAAAATTAATCGGCACGACAGTAAATTTAATTTTACCGATAACACAGGTAGTTAACAATGATTTTTATTATCACATTAATAGGTATGCATGTCAGGCAATACGGAAAACAATAGGAAATACCAGAATTACATGTTCATTCGCGAGGAGAAATTATTCATAGCGTGGAGTCTCTTGAAGAAACAAACATATTATTATTTACACATTCATGGAATAAATAAAAATAGATTGGCAAGTCTCGATTATTCACGGTAGAGGAAATTTTATATTCGATGCCAAATATCGAACGTTTGACGAGAATGAAAATAATTCTATCAATTTAAATAACATTGGAATCTGGAAAAGAATACAATAAAAACGTTATCAGAAAAATTATACGTACATATTTCCAAAAAACCTTTTTTGATGGATAAATTTTTAAAACAATCAATTTGCTATTTTTTATATCATTTTAAGTAATACAATACAAAAACATAAAATTGAATAATAATAAAATACAGAAACAATGTGAATATCAATTTTCAATTATTATACTTGTTTTGATCATCTTTGAATGAAATATGATATATTGATAAAACTACGTTATAGCATATTTTAATATCACAAGAGTAAAAAAGTCAGCACGTTAAATATGAAGAAAAAATGAAATGTAATTTTTATTAAAGAGCGATTTTAGATACGCTTTCCTCTCCCGCACTTACCTCCCCCTTTGCCACTACACACACATCCCTTCACCATATAGACAGACATACGCACTAGCGAAGGGAAAAACTTCATTTCAAAATGAAGACTACAACACACACACGTTCACCAGTTTGAAGACTACAAAGTGTACACTACAATTGTAGTACTACGAAATGAAGTGAAGTAAATGAAGTGAAGTAATGAAGTAATTGTAGTATTAATGAAGTGAAGTAATGTAATGAAGTAATTGTAGTATTAATGAAGTGAAGTAATGAAATGAAGTAATTGTAGTATTAATGAAGTGAAGTAATGTAGTGAAGTATTTGTAGTATTAATGAAGTGAAGTAATGAAATGAAGTAATTGTAATAATAATGAAGTGAAGTAATGAAATGAAGTAATAGTGAAGTAAATTTTTAAATGAAATGAAGTATTTTCAAACCACCATTCAAATCACAGTTTCCAGAGATTTCTCCGTTTAGCTACGTCAACTTCCCAAAAATTTTTCAAACCATGGGGGGGGGGGGG